>JACXGM010005170.1:6761-35928 GCA_016801145.1 Umbra pygmaea
CACACACACACACACACACACACACACACACACACACGCACACACACACAAACACACACACGTTTGTCACCCTAGCCTCTGCTTCCTACCTGTTCTGTAATTAAAACAATTTTAACAATTAAAAGATTATACTTCCCCAAAATAATCTTTAAAGAGTTATGTATCTGGCAACAAGATTAAGAGGACCTAGACAGGGGATGACATTGGCTCTCTGCACTACCCTCTGTAGCACCTTGGGTTCAGATGCCATCCTCAAAATGTAGCTTTAAAACTTAGAAAAGAGTCCTGAGGCGAAAGACGTGCCAATGTGACTTCCTCGCAAATAGGTGTTTGTTTGTGTAGACCACATTATTAAGCTAACAACATCATGCTCAACGTCAGCAAAGACAAGGAGATAATTATCAACTATAGGAGAGAACAGCCTGCCCCAATCCTCATTGATTGTGCTGAATTTGAGGGGAGTGATTTCCTTGGGTTCCACATCAACATCGAACTAACAAGGTCTACACTCACAGATACATTTGTGAAGAAGCCTCAACTACTCTTTCCACTCAAGATATATAGATGATTTGTAATGAGCCCTAATGTTGTACCGTAGAGAGTATCCTGATGGGCTGCATCACTGCCTGGTACGGAAACATCACTATTTAATACACTTTGTGGCAAATATATTCCCTGCTGTTGTCTAAGCCTTGCTACTTTTAACTCTCTGTATTTCCCATATATTCTTATTATTTTCTTACATTATTGCATTGTTAGGAATGGCTCATCAGTAAGCAGTTCAATCTAAATGGCATACCTGTGGTATCTGGCACATGTAACCAGTAAATTTAATATTGATTTTAATTTCAAAGTGGTGTGGACACTAAGGAACCTGGGGATTTCAACTGGATTCCGTCGTGCCAAAGGTGAGGAAGATTTATTTCAGACTTTGCTGGCCACAATACATAGTGGGAAAATATCTAACCCAAATATTAAAGACACTATATGGATAAAAATGTACAACTGATTTTTTTTAGGGAGTCTGGGGAGACTTCCACTGCAACAGAATTCTACGTCAAGCTAGTAGTGATGTAAAGGCAACCATGTATGCATTTTTATGGCTTCACAAGAGCAAGTCTTCTGAAGCCTCATGCATAGAAGACTGCACAGCTTACATACCAGAAGATGGCGTATGCCCAAAACTGGAAAAGTACATACACACAGAAACATACACATACATAAAACCAGTCGTATGGCAGGTCCTGTGCACCTTTCCTTTATAAATCACAATCAACATGAGATTGACCGCACGTGAACAAGCCCCCGGCTTGCCTCCTCCCTATAATGAATATGAAGATGCAGGGCTTGCAGCTTAAATTTTTCCACAAATGCAAAAATCTCATGTGCTAAAACAATTTTGCACATTTGAATTAGTATGAATTAGTTTCAGGTCTACAGACAATTGAAATGTGACAGCATCTCCCCTGCTGTCTGGCCCGGTATAGCATAATTTGCATTCTAATAATAATATACCTATTTGAACAACATTGTAATGGTTTTCTAAGAATGGTTTTACATAACCTAAATAATTGCATAGCCTATATCACCTTGCATTTACCCTACAGTCAATATCCGATCATTGCTAATTATTTTTAAACATCCCTACATGCCATTCAAACCTGCATGAAAACTACATATATCTTTATATGTTTTACCATTATGCTGAATATTCATCTCTTACATAGAAACTGTTCACGTCAGGTGTGCATTTGAGAATGCAACTCTTTGGGAGAATATCAATCTCATTGGTGTTTTCCCGATGTGGAGAAGTGAAAATATTGCTGCGCTTGTCATGTTAATTTGTCATGTAATATTTTATCAACTTTTAAGATTAAAATGTCCCAAAGTCAGTTATGAACCGTCCCGGACATATTTTATATATAAGGCAAGATGCCTTGTATTTCGAGCCCTGGCCGGAGCAGCCATTTTGCACCAAGTATGGCGTCATCAAGTATAGCAACTTTTACGCTTCATTTTGTAGGCTACACCTAATTTCCAATACCTTGTTCACTTATTTACACATAATCCACAGGTACAATTGAGCATCACACGTGAGTGATTTTGCCCACCTGTTACTGCGTTTCATCCTTTCGAGGTGGATCAGTGCATCATGACTCCTGTGCGTTATGGATGAGCCGGAGTCAGGCTCACAGAGACAATTGCATTTTCCCATGCCAAGCTTGTAGTTGCACAGCACAGCAAGTATATATTTAATCTGTTGTAAGTAATCTGTGCTGCGTGCAATATTAACCATGTACAGAGTGTGACATGCATTTCCTGAGTGATTTTGTAATTCGTCTGACACCCTCAAGTTTAACAGAAGTTATTAAGTGGTGGTGGATTAAACAGTTAATAGCATTTCCCATTTGGGTTTCGGCATTTTGATGTGAATCATTCACATCAATGATCAAACTTTTATTGGCGGAGGTAATTATATTTTTTTGAATAGTCAACGTCATAGACCTATGACTGTAGCTGTAGTGTAAACTTTATTCTGTAATGTTTGGTGAGTTACGGCAATATTCAGTTAGAATTCGTCACGTTACAGAGCCAGACAAGATTTTGCGGACGGCCCGCACATTCTCACGTCTGCTCAAAGGTTTCCGTGATGGCCCTTACATTCTCACGTCAAGAAATTTTTCATACATCACACTGTGTGTGTGTGAAAACCAGCGAACGCAAGCTTTTCTTGCACATGCAACATTTCTACATGAGGCCCCTGGAAGCCCAAAAACAGCTATCAGGGGACAGGGGAGCAGGCAAATTTGAACAACAGTTGTGATCAAATGTTCTGAGAATGAAACAAGTATTGGTCTCCACAAATTTTGCTGCTTTAGTGTTCTTAGATCTTTTTGTCAGTAGTTACTATGCTATACTGAAATATAATTACAAGCATTCCATAAGTGTCAAAGGCTTTTATAGACAATTACAATAAGTTTATGCAAAGAGTCAATATTTAAAATGTTGACCTTTCTTTTTCAAGACCTCTGTAATCCACCCTGGCATGCTGGCCCACATCCTGACTGATGGTAGCTCACTCTTGTATGATCAATTCTTGCAGTTTGTCAGAATTTGTGGGGTTTTGTTTTCCACCCACCTCTGAAGGATCAACCACAAGTTACCTCCCCATCGATGGTAATAGGGGGAGGGGGAGCATCGCCCAGCACCCTATCATCCAGGGGACACCAGACCACTGGCCTGAGAAGAGAGACATGGGAGGTGGGTGAGATCTTCATGTGCCGTGGTATCTAGAGACTGTAGGACACATCGTTCACCCTGTGGAGAATAAGGAAGGGGCCAATGAATTGGGGAGACAGTTTCCTGCACAGGGTGTGAAGTGATATGTCCCGGGTGGAAACCCAAACCCTGTCCCCAAGCCAGAACGCCAGAGCCTTCCGATGACATTGGTCCTCCTGGATCCTGTGTCGACGCACTGCACACTGAAGGTGCATATGAGCAGCAGACCACAGTGTCTCTGCCCCTCGTAACCAATCATCCAACGTCGGAATCTGTGACGTGCCGGGGTGCCATGGAGCTAAGGAGGGCTAAAAATGCCTAGGACACATTTAAAAGATGTTAGATCAGTTGACGTGTGCCTCAAGGAGTTCTGGGTGTATTCCTCCCACGGTAGAACGTTTACTCAGTTGCTAGGCTGGTCTCGGCAATATGACAGGCGAAATTGCCCAATCACCTGGTTAACCCTCTCCACCTGCCCATTGGATTGAGGGTGGTAGCCCGATGTGAGACTGACCGTAATCCCTAAACGGTCCATAAATGACTTCCACAGCCGTGAGGAGAACTGTGGTCCGCAGTCCGAAACTATGTCCTTGTGTGTGAACGTGTGTGAACAATGTCTCTGTAGTCTGAAATGATGTGGGTAGACCAGGAAAGGGCATGAATTTATAGGACTTTGAAAACCGATCCACAGCTAGCAAAATAGTGGTGTAACATTTGGACACAGGCAGTTCAGTGACGAAATCCACACATATATAGGACCACAATCTCTGAGGGATTGGTAGAGGGTGTAGCTTACCAAAGGGGAGGTACCGGGGGCTGGTACTCTGGGGGCACGTAGAGCATGAAGCAATGTATCTCCTCACGTCTTCTGCCATACGAGGCCACCAGTATTTGTTTTGAAGGGCTTGGAAAGAGGATTGGATCCCTGGATGTCCCAAGGTTGGTAAGGTGTGAACCCAGACTAGGAGACAAAGGAGAAAAAGGCACAGGGATACAACTTAGAAGGATTACCTTGATGCTGTGACAATATCGCACCCACTCCAACTTCCGAAGAATCCACCTCCACCATGAACAGAAACTCAGTGTCTGGGTGCTTCAAAAATGCTGGAGATCCCTCACAGTGACAAGAACAGGCCATGAAAGGACCGCCTCTACCTTTTCAACCTCCATCTCGAGACCTGAGGCTGTGATCTTGTATCCTAGGAAGGAAACAGACAACTAATGGAACAGGCATGGCTTTACCTTAACATACAGGTGATTAATAACTGGCATAGCCCCTCGCGGACATGTTGGACATGTTGGTCCAACCCAGTAGATCCCTGAATATCTCATTTACAAAAGCCTGGAATACCGAAGGAGCATTGGTCAGACCATAGGGCATAACATGATACTCATGATGGCCCGAGGTGGTACTGAAGGTCGTCTTCCACTCGTCCCCTTCCCTGATATGCATCAGATTTTAGGCACTGTGCAAATCAAGCTTCGTAATGTATCACTCACAATGCGGTCGCCCACATCAAGAGCCACCATGTACAGCCATGTCCAGGAAATGGGTTACAAGTGTTGCATTCCTAGTGTCAAACCATTCCTGAACCAGAGACAATACCAGAAGTGTCTTACCTGGGCTAAGAAGAAGAACTGGACCGTTGCTCAGTGGTACAAAGTCGTCTTTTAAGAAGAAAGTACATTTTGCATTTAATTTGAAAATCAAGGTCCCAGAGTCTGGAGGAAGTGTGGAGAGACACAGAATCCAAGTTGCTTAAGTCCAGTGTGAAGTGTCCACAGTCTATGATACTTTGGGGTGCCAAGTCATCTGCTTGTGTTGGTCCACTGTGTTTTATCAAGTCAAGAGTCAATGCAGCCATCTACCAGGAGAGTTTAGAGCACTTCATGCTTCCATCAGCCAACAAGCTTTATGGAGATGCTGATTACCTTTTCCAGCAGGACTGCCACGCTGCCAAAACGACTGGTAACTGGTTTGCTGACTGTAGCGTTCAGCCCAGTGAGGGCTGATATTAACATCAGACTGAGACAAGGACTCCTTATATTGATTAGTTTATTTCAATGTGATTGTGTTGTCTTTATACATATGTTGATGCTTTACATTGTTGTTATAATTTTTGGTTTCTATGTAATGTCCTTTTAAGTTCATGTGACACCTCTCTCTAGTTTGGCCATTGCTAGGATAGTGTTTTGGGTTAGGTTAGGCTAGTATCTTGTAGATCTGATGGTTAACGACATTAAGCCGTAGTCAATTAGCTAGATTAGTTGTCATTGTATAAATGCTGGCCAAACTAGAGAGAGGTGTTGTGCATTGTTTTCTGTTTTGTGTTATCACTGTTGTGTGTGATATTGGGATTAAAGGGGAACACAGGAATCAATTGTCGCTCCCATCCCGAGCCCACTAAAATACTCCCAGCATGTCCCGATCACGTGACTGCCCCCAACCAAAATTACTATGTTGTCTAAAGAAGTTTTCAGACTCTGTTGCCTCCCTGTTGCATGTTTTTTTCCAATGTATTTGAGTCTGGAGAGAGACTGGATTAGTAGCCTATCTTACCTTCTATCCATTGTCTCCTCTGTCGCTGATTTTTTAAATAGTATCCTGCATTCTCATTGTTTGCCCACCTTTTTCCACGTTTTATTCCATCCACGTCATGAATGGACTCAACTCATCTAACTAGTATTAAGCTACACGCGACTAGCAGTCGCCAATCAACAAACGTATTGTGAGTTGTAAGCGTATTTTTTCTAAAATGAAATGTCTTGCACTCACCGCATTGCAGCTTCATTTCTTTAATTTAATCTCCGACTCCCTCCCGCTCCTGTTGATTTCAATGTTCTATCCGTTTCTATCAAGTTACCAACAGTGAGTATAACTCCCGTATCGTGGGAGTCCCGAAAATTTGCCACCCTCTAATTGGGATTCATGTGTTATCTTGACAATCAGTTGATGGACTTTCTCTACTTTGTGTCCACACCACGTATCTTGCCGTGTAACAATGCAAACACCATTCTTGCTTCGTCCTCCTCCTTCTACACCACACACAAGCATACAACTGACCATGGTATAACTGTGTATGATTGGCCAGCCAACTTGCCTGACATGAACACCATAGAGAATCTATGGGCTATTTTAAAGAGGAAAATGAGAGACACCGGACCCAACAATACTGATGAACTGAAGGCCACTATGAAAGCATCTTGGGCTTTCATAACAACCCAACAGTGCCACAGGCTGATTGCCTCCATGCCACACAACATTGCTGCAGTTATTCATGCAAAAGGAGCCCCGACCAAGTATTGAGTGCATGAATACGTTTTAGAAGGTCCACATTTTTGTATTACAAATTCTTTAGAAGGAAATTGAATGTTTTTCCTCGTTCATCTCACTTAAAAATGTAGGCCCAACATTGACATTTTTCTATTATGGCGTCTGCAACGAGTGGAGGTATGTGATATGAACACATGTTGAAAACATTCTAAAATTTGCAGAGAATGTCCAATGTGCATTGACAGGTGATGAGAAGGTGTTTCGCTTGTTTTTTTCCATGCATAAGGCGGTATGTCCACTACACGTCCGTTTTTAGTGCACATTACTATTTACCGGATATATGCATCCGCATAGTGCGGACTTGACCCACATTTGCTTCAGCAAGGCAAGACTGTTATTATCGTGTTGTGCTACTCGTTCAATTGGGAACTCAATCTTCCGGTTGTACAACGGCACGGTGTTGCAATGCTCAAGTTGGATAATTTGAACATATGCGACACACAGAGCACACCGCATTGCAAGCTCGTGAGGCAAACGGATGCTTGGGGTTCTCTCCATTGACAATGAATGACTTCCGGCGCAACGCAAAGCATTCAACGTGTCCAGTGGACATCCCGCCTAAGGTGTGCAAGGATTCAGGAAACATGCACTCAGAACGTGTGTATTTATGTATTTAATAACTATTGCTATTTTTAGCAATTACTGCTATTATTGTTATTTACCTGCAACACTTAAAGCTACACTACAGGCTAAATTCAAATAATGTCTTTATGTTTCCACTGTATATTAAGGTAAGTCCCCTCTATATTTACACCATGTATGGAGCACTTTTACTGCAGAATTTAATTCCACTTGATATATACTAACATACTATATGTGCCCTCTATGTGTGTGTACAACAAATATGGAGCATGTTTACTACAGCATTTGGGAGAAATCCACATGTAAAGGTATAGTGAATCTATCTGCAGACTTAGTTATTGCTACATTTCTCCCATATGTTGGTGCTGGTACACACAATGGTGCAATTGTTGGACATAGTGCAGTACATGGATATTTAATGGATTTGTGTTATGAAGTAATGCTTGTGCGGTCACTTGTCAGGGGGAAGCAGGTGGGATTCCTTTAAGACTGCAAGGGACGCTCGGCTTCCTGAAATATTGTCAAGGTGGTGTTGTGTAGTAGAGAGAGCGAGACCAGAGCAGGCTTTAGATAGTTGTTGCTTGTTTAATGGACAATCCGGAAAACATACATGGAATGCAGTTGCAGGCGAACAGTAGAAGCGAGTGCACAAAGACTATACTTATAAAGCTTACTATGCCCTCACAGTGGCATAAACACTGAAAACAATATAGTTATATCTGTAGAAAGAACGCATAAACTCAAGCACATACCACACTCTTTTCACAACATAGTATATTTGCAGGTGAACAAGTAAATGCGAGTGCGCTACGATACCATATATATTACCATGCTATCACAGCGGCATGGGACACTGACAGCCAATTTACAAGTAAAGAGCGTACACATAAACTTCCAAACTTCCACAACACACTTTTCACAACTTAGATAATCAAGTGTAGCTCCCAGACAGCCTTCTCACATAGGGACATTGATTTAATGACTCGCAACCACCCTCTGGACACCCAAGCTTATAAAGCCAACTAACACACTGAAGTCACACCAGATGTCTGTAATGAATAATCAAGTCATTGACAATTAAGACACTGACACAGTCTAACAATATCTAGTGCCCAGAGGGTGGTGCTAACAACCCATAACACCCACATACTTATAGTTCCAACACAAATACAATACAAACATCAATCCCCATTTTTAAACATAAACATCTATATACAATATCAACGGAGTCCATGTCTCAGTTTTTTGGAACAGGTGTCCCACTCTGGGAACCTGTTACAAATATATAGTATTATGTTAATAATTTATTGACTAAAACTGTGTTAGAACACGTTCATCTTGAAAACAAGTTGGTTGAGAAATCATATACATATAGCAAGTCGACCGACTCATTTTCATTCTAATACATTCCCGTAGCATCACAGTGCATTTCCTACTCTTATAATCTTCAAATCCATTCAAAACTGCGAGCCTGTTCATCAGTAGCTGCCCGTACCCCATCCGAGGCTGCAGAAAGTCGCTCAAGTCAAATCCTTACGCTTGCCCACTTTCCCTGCTTCTTCATTTTGTCCTCAAAGTGTTGGAAGCAGGAAAAGTGGGCAAGCGTATGGATTTCAGCAACTTTGATATGGGCCAAGTGTGATGGCTAGACGACTGGGTCAGAGCAATTCCAAAACTGCAGCTCTTGTGGGGCTGCTGTTTTGGTGGCAAAGGGAGACCTACACAATATTAGGCATATATGTTATGGCTGACCGGTGTATATACACACAGAAGAACAACATGAGATCAGTTTTTAATATTATTATTTACATAAATTCATGTTAAGAGATTGAGGCCCTTCCCTCATTTCTTCCTTGAAAACCTTGTCAGAATAACGTCTCTGAACTGTCTTTGTAACTGTAGAGGAATGTGAAATTCATTTTGGTTTCACAAAGCCCTTCAGATGTTCTACCCAGTAGGTGCTTATTAATGACATGGTGGAAATTCCCCTTAAGGAACCGAAACTGTGAAGAATGTATAATAATGCCCTGAGAGGATAGGTGGTTCTGAGCACAAACGTACACTAGGAAGAGTCTTACAATGTCAGTAACATTATGACACATAGCAATGTGGTGACGTCCAACAGCAGCACATAGAATCCCCAACCAGGGTTAGGTTTGCAACCATGTCTGTGTCACTTGTGAGAGGAGAATAATTTAGTCAGCACCCTAAGGAAATGCCCGCCCTCAGTTGTATCTTAGATTTTTTTGATGTGAAGGAGCTCCAGATTGAAAGCTCACAACCAATCTCTCCCGGATCCTCTAGCCCCCTCCTTTAACTTGCTATGCCTTACCTCGCCTGGACCCACAACCCCAACTCCCTGTCACAGCTGTCACTCAGCCTCCATGCCCCAAGCCTCCCGGTTCCCCACAGGCCTCCACATCCTGATCAGTATTCACCTCCTGGCTCACCTCAGACAGCGGCTTCAGCAGCAGCAGTGTGACAGGCTCCGTCTGAAAGGTCCCCCTAATTCCTGCATGGTGCATTGATTTTCATCACTTTCCAAGTGTTGCTGGTGAATATTCAAACAAAACCACGAGGTGACTGAAAATGAAAGCACTGTGTCAATTCTAGATGCGGGCGTGGTCCATACATTCCTAGGATCCTCATTCCCCTTTTCAAAAGGAACAAGAGACTCTGCTGGGATTACAGACCTGCCTAGATGTTGTGTATTATGTATGTGGCAGGAAACCCTGTTGTTTCTATACAAACCTATTTTATCCTGCTTCCTGTCGTGCATAATGAATCAAATGATCATGTGACATGGCAGACTTGTCTGTCTCAATAAATGTTTGGCTTGACAAAGATAATAGAGCTTTGAAACCACTGGTAACTGAGCTGCCACCATCATAAAGGAGAAGAAACCATTTCAATCCTATGCTAGAGTAGGGAAACATTGTACTGATCTGTTATTACAGTGAGTACTGTAAACTGGGACTTAGATAGTATTAATGGAGGAAGAAGGGATGTAGACGTAGAATTACACAGAGGTTGACCTCAGTGTTCACCTGTAATTAGTTGCAAAACCTGAGGAATGTGTGTGCCTAACTCCATTTCTGTTGGATGCCACATGATTATAGTGCGAGGCTCTGTAAGTGTTGGATGTCAAGGACTCAGTATTTCTGGTGCTGTTTGGAGAGTTTCGATCTGTCTGTGTTGTGGTTAAAGGAGTAGTTAGTGTGGTCATGATCTGAAATTAGAGAGGAAAACTGGAGGGTTCTAACTATCTGGAAATAGAACAGTCTCATTCTCCCCCCCCCCCCTTTGTTTCTTGCCACCTGATTACAAAACAGTTAGACATCAACAGTCACTTCTTAATTACAGTAAGGAAAACACTAAAGTATACATACATTGTACAAGGGAAAAGGTCTTACATCCTGAGTGACTGATTTTGGTGACTATTTTCCTCTAGATGTTTGCAGTAGCTGTTCTGAATTCATGCAATGGGAAGCAGATGTGTTGGGGCCATTATCCAATTCATTCCCCCTATTACTGTAGAAATGAGGATGAATCAGATCTGGTGACTCAGTGGCTGATCCCTTCGCAGGGACCACCCGCCTCCCTTTGTCTAATAGCTGCGGCTCACTGCAGCAACTTTAGCGATCAATTGCAACGTGGTCGCGATAGCATTTAGCACCTCTTTAGGGGATAGCGAATAGTTACGTCGCATTTCTTTTCACACTGCAGCAATTGTTTTCCAGACACTACCGACTTTTCGTTTTGCACATGCGCAAATTTTCTGGCCCACTTAATGGCAAATGCAAAACATGATGAAGAAAATAAACACAAGACCCTCTCATTAAAAGTACCACAAAACAGTTAGAAAATTTAAACACCCATGGGGAGATTCTGAGGCTACCTAGGCATCACCTACTGTTAGCATTCCATAGACTTCCATTCATTTTAGGGTTATCTCATGTTATGGCCCTGTAGCAGCCGTTTATTTTGAAAATATGCTAACTATTGTGTCAAAACCTTGCAACTTTTTTTCGCACAGTAGAGAAATTACCTTATGGTCAAGGAGAAGCTTGCAGGCAATTGGGAGGACGTGGAGGCATACAGTCAATGGAGTAGCCCAGAGAGAGTCCATGAAAAGCATCGGAAATGTCACAGTGAGTATGGAGAGAGTGGAAGACCAAGGCAGGTTGATGGGCTGTATTTTTAATGGTAGCAGTCCAATGAGAGTACACAATAATCCTGGATAGTTGCAGGTGTCACTGAAGGCAAGTCGCACAACAAATATACATACTGTACATGTAGCCATACTGCTCTCACAGTGGCATAGACACTGAAGCTAACTTATATACAGAGCATACGCAAATAGACTCAAACCAACTGCACTCTTTTTACAACTAGAAGTAAAATCAAATGCACATCAACCGGACTATAGCCAAAACATAGAACTAATACTCACGTGTCTCAATGACATGTTACAGATAATCAATGACTCGCGCCATCCCCTGTTCCACTGGGTATTAAATAGAGATAAAAGGAGACCCGCTGGAAGTAATCACTAATCAGAACCAGCCGGTCTCTTAACCAACCTGGAATATAGCACCAGTAGAACAGGGGGTGGTGCCACACTTAACAATCCCCATCATAACCCATACATACACAAATAAAACATAAATCCCCACAGTAATCATACACATCTTACATCTCTTACTATCTCAGTTCATATGATGTGACAGGAACAAAATATTTCTGCAACATTTTGTTGGATTGGATATACTTCCTACTCATGCTTTCTGTCTCTCCAAGAGGCAAGATTTGGAATGATTCAGATTTCTCTAGGCACTGTTACGAGAACAATTACAACTTTCAGACAGGTTGCTCACATCTACGTCGTCACAGGTTACTGCTCAGGCATCACCGGAAAAGTGCTTCTAATTGACTTCACTTGATCTCTGTCGAAATGTATTGAGTCACTTCGTCCATTTTGTATACTGTCATTGGTAGACACTATGAGATATGAATTCCAATTTCTCTTACGGAGGAAAAGTACCTCAGGGAAGGCACTGCGGTGGGAGATGGCTGATAACGCTGCACTTTTTTGGCAACGGGTAAGTTAATATCATGTTTTTCGAAAATCAAATTAGTTTGCTAACATTAAATATACAAACATTATATTCCATCAAAAAAAATAATTTGATTACATTGAAATGGAGTCACACTCACAACAGAAAGAGCTTCTTCATCATTACTACTGGAGTCAGAACAGAAAGAGCTTCTTCACCATTACTACTGGAGTCAGAACAGAAAGAGCATCTTCACCATTACTACTGGAGTCACAACAGAAAGAGCTTCTTCATCATTACTACTGGAGTCAGAACAGAAAGAGCATCTTCACCATTACTACTGGAGTCACAACAGAAATAGCTTCTTCATCATTACTACTGGAGTGAGAACAAAAAGAGCTTCTTCATCATTACTACTGGAGTCAGAACAGAAAGAGCTTCTTCATCATTACTACTGGAGTCAGAACAGAAAGAGCTTCTTCATCATTACTACTGGAGTCAGAACAAAAAGAGCTTCTTCATCATTACTACTGGAGTCAGAACAGAAAGAGCATCTTCACCATTACTACTGGAGTCACAACAGAAATAGCTTCTTCATCATTACTACTGGAGTCAGAACAAAAAGAGCTTCTTCATCATTACTACTGGAGTCAGAACAGAAAGAGCATCAAGATCTATGAGGGTGGGAGGCAGTTAGCATCATTAACCTGTAAACAATTACCCCACACACTCCACCCAGTTACTCCACCCACTTCACCTACTCCCATCAGTTACTCCACCCACTCCACCAAGTTACTCCACCCACTTCACCCACTAATCCCAGTTATTCCACACACTCGACTCAATTATTTCAGCCAGTCCACCCATTTATTCCACCCACTCCAACCAGTTATCCCACCCACTCCACAAACTTACTTCACTCACTCCAACCCAATTCACCCACTCCACACAGTTACTCCATCCACTTTACCCAGTTACTCCACACACTCCAACAATTCCACATAGTTACTCCACCCACTCAACCTACTTCTTCCAGCAACTCCACCCGGTTACTCCACCACCTCCAAGCTGTTACACAACCCACTCCATGCAGTTACTCCACATACTACACCCAGTTACTCCACCATTTCTCCCACTCCACCCATTCTACTCTGTTATTCCACACACTCCACCAGTTATTCCACACAGTCCCTCCAGCTACTCCAGCCAGTAATTCCACACAGTCCACCAACTCCACCTATTTAACCCACCCATTCCACACATTTCCGCTTCAACATTACAAATACTTCCTAAAATGTACCTTATCATCAGATTATTCTTTACATTTTTAAATGAAGACACAGGGAACTTTACTTGTAAAGTTCAAACCTAGTTCAGTTGAGTCATTGTATTTGTATATTATCCATTTTGTGTGGATTTTGAGTGCAAAGTTTGATTTATGACAGATATCATGGTCTTGAGTATAATATGTAATCTTCGGTTTGGTAAATAAGGTGTGAGAATGAAGAATTGTGTTTATTTTTTGTAGAAAATGTAACACAAATTAATGAAATGTTTGTTAGCTGTCATGAACAACTTCACATGTAGTTCACTTACACTGTCAAAATATAATTTACATAAAATAAACAGTAATATCAGCAATGACAGTTAGGCAATAATAATAATAATATTATGCCATACTTTCCACTATCAACAGCTGGCAACAATAGTAATGAGAATCGTAGTGCAATAAATATGAATAATATAGTAGGATTCTAGATGTGAAATTATTGAAAAGCCTTTCATCTTGACTCTATATATCCATCTTTCCCTTTCTACCAACATCTTTATTTTCTCATCTTTGTCTCCCTGACAGTATATTTATCTACACCCCCTACACCCCTCCCTATTTTCCCATCTGGGAGGCAGACTTCATTCATTGTAGCACAGTCAGTTATTTCTGTGGTAGTGTAAAACTGCGCTGGGGGGAGAAAATCCAAAATGGCCTTAATGTCATAGCGTCTCTCATTGCAGAATGGCCTGTCTTGCTCTCAGCTTGGCACAATGCTGTTTCACTGTTCCTGATTTTCATTTTTGTCTCTCCATTCTTATCCCTTTAATCAAAGAAAGGCAGAGAGGAAAAATATGTTGTCACTTGCTAAGCTCTAGGAAATATAAAAAATTGCAGTTTTCTATGATTTAGTGATCCCTTGTATCTGAATATTTTGTCCTAAAACCAATTAGCAGCAACGTGGAGAAGAAAAAGAGAATGCATTCTTAAGAGTTTCTAGAAAGTTACAAGTTTAGATTGAGACATACATTTGAGAAGTCAAGTTTATAATACAGTCATTATTGAGTTTTATTTGAGTTCAGGCTCTAATCTCATAGTCACCCGCTTAGAAACATATGAAAAGAATATAAAAAAGACAGGGAGTTTCTCCTAGCCACTGTGCATCACTTGTTGTTGCTTGCTCGTTTGGAATTTTAGGCAGGGTATTTTTCAAAGCACTTTGTGACGACTGTTATTGTAATAAGGGCTTAAATTTGATTGATTGACATATTTGAGATAAAATGGAGAATTCCAGGACATATGAGACAATGCAGTTATTCTCATTTTGGTGTTAAACTGAGTTCATTTGTGTCTAGAAGAAACAAAGAAGATTACATTAAGATCTCATCTTGGATTTTGCTTTCCTGTGGGAGGAAAGATTGCATTTTAAATTGTACCTGATTTTTTGGTTAAACTTTTTTACTAGGTGGGCATAGGTATAGTGTGTGTGTGAGAGGGTAGGGACAGCATGTGCAGTGATTGGATAGAAGCTTTGACAATCATGGTTTAAAGGAGGTGAGTTGGATGGTGTCCATGAGTTTCAGAGTTTTTTGTGGTTTGTTCCAGTCATTACACTGTAAAAAATTATTTGACTCAGTTAAGTTGCGGCAACTTTAGGAAAGTTGCGCCAACTTTAGGAGTTAAGTCCATAGGAGTGAACCTAACTCCTAAAGTTGGCGCAACTTTCCTAAAGTCACCGCAACTTAACTGAGTCAAAGCATTTTTTACAGTGTAGATGCTGCTAGGAAGGAATTGCAGCTACAGTAGGTATGGGCTTTTGGTGTGACTAGGGACTTTTACATAGTGCACTACTACTACTCAGGTGCCAGTTTCCCAAACACATATTAAGACTAGGTTCAGATATATAGCCATAAACATACCCTTAAAATGTTTTGGGGAAACTCTGTCTAGAGAGCTCGGGACCCTGGTCAGAAGTAATGCACTGTAGGGAATGCCATTTGGCACTCTTAATGTTTTAGCCTGTGTTGGAACACCCTGGTGGGTCAGGAAATGCCTTGCCATGGTGTTACTGCCGGCAGGATGTTGTTTCCACGCTGGATCCCAAGCTCCCATGGGATACTGTGACCTTTGTGTGCTGTGTGTGTATGAAGAGGGGGACACATAATATTTAGTGGCTATTAGGGGATTTTATACAGGGTGTATAAAGAAACACCTAACAATATATTAAAAGGCTCAATATTTAGGGACCTGAAGCTGTATTCCTGACCTAAATGCCATGATAGTGACTTTTAAATATTATAATAATAATTATTAAATATAAATAATGTATCAATATTGAAATAAATCATTCTGGTACAACTTCCACCATATTTGTTTGCACTCAACTCAGTTGCGCTCAAAAGTAATGCAAAGCTTCCAGGTCATGCAAAGTCTTTGGTAGTCTTGCATGAACCACACGTTTGAGATCTCCCCAGATTGTCTTGATGATATTAAGGTCAGGAGCCTGTGATGGTCACTCCTTCACCTGTTTGTGCTGTAACAACTCAAGGGTCAACTTGGCCATTCATTGTCGTGCTGGAACTTACAAGAGCGTCCCATGTGCAGATTTTGTTCAGAAAAATGCTAATTGTCTGCAAGTATTGTCCAATAATATGCTGCATTCATCTTGTCATATATTTTTACAAGTTTCCCTGTGCTTTTAAAGCTCAGACACCCCCAAAACATCAGTGAGCCACCACCATGCTTGTCCCCTCTCCAAACATAGTGATTATGGTTATGACCATAAAGCTCTATTATGGTCTTGTCACTTCAAATTACAGTGTGCCAGAAGCTGTGAGGTGTGTCAAGATGTTGTTGGGCATATTGTAACCAGGCGTTTTTGTGGCACTGGCACAGTAAAGGCTTCTTTCTGGCAACTCAACCATGTAGCTCATTTGTTTCAAGTATCGTCTTATTGTGCTCCTTGAAACAACCACACCGTCTTTTTCCATAGCAGCCTGTATGTCTCCCGAGGTTACCTGTGGGTTTTTCTTTGTATTCTCAAAACTTCTTACAGTAGTTTTGGCTGACATCTTTCTTAATCTACCTGACCTTGGCTTGGTATCAAGAGATCCCCAAATATTCCACTTCTTAATAAGTGATTGAACTGTACTAACTGGCATTTGCATGACTTTGGATATCTTTATATATCCATTTCCAAATGTATGCCGTTCCAGTACCTTGGTACGCAGGTCTTTTGACAGTTCTTTTCTACTCCCCATGGCTCAGTATCTAGCCTGCTCACTGCAGCCATGTGAGAGGTAACAAACTCATTGACTATTTCTACACAAGACATTAATTGAAATTTAAAATGCCACAGGTGTGGTTTATTAACTTTTAATTGCCATTTTAATCTGTGTGACACCTTGTGTGTCTGGCCAAACTTTCAAGGGTATGTAAACTTTTGATCAGGGCAATTTGGGTGATTTCTGTTATCAGTATACTTTACAAAGGTGCCAAACAACTGTTTGATAATTAATGGCTTCATTTTAGCACTATCCTTACTTTACAGTCAGATTTCTTGCATGAACAGTCATATTGTCAAAAACAATGCTGAAATTTCACAATTTCTGCCAGGGTATGCAAACTTATGAGCACAACTGTACATACATACATACATACCTGCATACACACACACACACACACACACACCTTAATAAATAAATACATACATACGTACATATACATATAATGCATACTTAGCTACTGGTCTCAGCAATTAGATTTACTACTTCAGGCATACATGCAATGTTCTTCCCGGGACTGAGCTGGACTTGTATAATGGTTGTGGTGTGTTTCATCACTGTGTGGATGCCATATGAAATTCTGTGAAAAGCTGACATTGAGATATCTATAATCTATAATTACAGTATTGCTTCAACCAACATAATCTTCGAAATGCAATTTTTGGCTGCTGTAATTATTTCTGTAACTAATTTAAACTACAAAGTCAGAGAAAGAGAGAGAGATGAGTTGGTAGAAGAGAATGTTTAACAAAAGCACAGTTTAAAAGCAATTACTGCCAATCTCAACATAAAGTGCATGCTTTCTATGGCTTGACATCTAAACCCTTGGCTGGAAGTGACTTTTAATGTGTATTGATTGATTGATGGTCACAAAACTCTAGAAATCTACTCAAACCATTTTGAGTTCACCACTTTTGTGATCCATTTGCGGTACCATAACTTACCATTCAATTTAAAGAAACAAAGAGCAATGACATGTCCACTGTTTGGCTTTTAAAAGTGACGTCTTTTACAGCTATCTCCCTGGTGAATACAGAGATTGTTTAATAAAATTACCTATGAATATGGGTGCAACATGGCCTGTTAATCTGCATCCCCATGTATCTTTCCCCTCACACACACACACGCACGCACGCACGCACGCACGCACACACACACACACACACACACACACACACACACACACACACACACACACACACACACACACACACACACACACACACACACACACACACACACAAACACTAATCTCTACAAAGACCAAGGGTGAAATGAGCTTGACCTTGACATATCTTAGAGCAGTGTGATTTCATATCCAAGACCAAATATGACAGGTCATGGAGGGTGTTCTACTGGTGCCGTATTACTTATACAGGCTATGAATAGTCTTTGGTCAAGCAGCTTTAGCCATGACTATGCAGTGGACCCAATCAAAGGCCCTGCGGCGTTCTGGTTAAAATCACTGTTTAGGCAAAAATGCTTTCCTTAACGATATGAATGTTGGGAGAGTTCAACCAAACAACTAGCATGAACGCACACACACACACACGTCGATCTCTAAAGGAGATGATTATTGGCTCATTATTCCAAACTATGCTCCTGTCATCTGATGAACTTTAATTAAATGGAAATCAGGACAAATGGTCATAATCGGGCAGCCGGCCATTAGAGTCATTAAGTGTAGCAGCTACCTGCTTTCGTAATGTTGAACTATTAAGCAAATGCAGTTTGTATTATTTGTAGTGTCTATGTGATTTAAACAGGAACTGGACAAAACCTTTCGGCCACACCGAGTCTCATTGCTGGAGAGAGAGAGACATTTTAGTCATTTAAAAGATGCACATATCCAGAGGATGAGTCCCCACACGGATTTGAACCCCCATCTCAGACATTGTTGCCTGGCTGTGTCCACTGAGCCACAGCGAATACATCTTGTGGCTGTCCTGTCTAAAAGCCTAGGGGGGTTAGCCTGGGTCAGCATGCACAGCTCTGTCCTTCTCTGACTCAGCGATGTTCCTCCACAGGAATGTCACACTGTGGAAGTTAGAGGTCGGGGCTTTAGCCTCTGTGCTCTGATGAAAAGGCGATTGATTCTGTGATGCGGCCAGTCCTTCAAAACAACCCCCCCATGCCTCCAGTACCAAGTCACCGCAGAGACAGTGAGACACACATGCACACACACACACAGAGTGTGTGTATGTGTGTGTCGCTGCCTGTGTTAACTCCTTTCACCCCTGCCTATTTCCAACCTAGGCCAAACCACACAGCGACACAGTGTCATTGACTCTGGATAGTGAGAGAGGATGCAGTCAAAGTTATCGCCCATTTTAATGAAACCTTAACCATCTCAACAATTGAAACACGATTACATACAGATAATACATGCAGTTATAGAAAAGATTTAGAATATGTTGAAATTCCAAAAACTATCCATAAATTCTTAGAATTGCAGTGGAAACAGCCAATGAGACCAGTTGCTGGGTAGTAGCATGGCGTGAATTCTCATTGTGACGTTGGCAGGGGATGTTTCTTTCTCCGGATTCAACGGCTGTTTTCCCGAGTGGAACAGGAAACGATGGGAATGTTACCTAGGGATGCTGTGTGTCACCAAGGCTGCTGGGTAATTGTCGGCCCCAACCTTTTACTCTCCCTGACTCATGTTTTCTACTCTCTTCCTTTATCTCGCTCACACGTTTTTCACTCTTCCTGTCACTCCCATTTTTCAGACAGACTCTGTCCGTATCCTCTCCCTATCTCTGGTTGGAAAAGAATCCACAGTGTCCTATTTTGGTAAATGGAATGAAGCCAGGCCCGGGAAGCGTCTCCAGGGGGTGTAGTCCCGGCTAACCCTTTTTTTCTCTTGCATCCTGGTGGTGACAGGCTAGACCACAGAGGAGCGTGGAGGGCTGTCTGAGTCAAACTCCTAATCACTCCCAGGCCACCTGCCTCCCATCTAGGCCGTTTAAAGACACCACCACCATGAGGTCCGGAGGTGTCTGCTCTATAATAACGTGTCAGTTTGGAGGCTGTAAAAGTGCTAGTTGAAAACTACCACTAGATGAGGAAGTCTACGTTTTGAATACAGACAATTCGGAAACTGAATAATTTAATAATTGAATGAAGGGCACTTCTTTTTTGTCTTCTTAAGGAATGTAAAAGTAGTAGCTTTCGACTTGAATTGACGATATGTTTGATAAAATACATTACATGTATTCTAATGAAAATCTACTTACTATGATCGAGATGTGTGGTTAACCCACGTAAGGGTCAACACACCGAGTGTACATTGCTCCAGAAAAAGCCATCTGTTAAAACAACTATGAAATGTAATGAAATTCTGTCAACCTAGTCTAAAATGTATGCCTTTTCCAAAATGCATAAGATGGTGTCATTGTGTTGTTCAGTCAGAAGTAATGAAAAAAAAAAGTATCTGTGGTCCGGTTATTTTTTATCTTACAGATCCTCACTTTGAACTTGTAGGGCTGCCTGCTTCAAAGGAAGGATAGGGACGGAACGAAGGAGCAAAGTTTAAGCACACTGAAGCATCCGAGGGTCAAGGGTTTTTTGACCTTTAACTTGTAGGTCTCTAGAAAGAGAAGGTAAACCATAATATTCACCCCTGAGAGACAGAAAGGGGGCATCAACATTCCACTCCTCTGTAACAGTTTTAGAGATTTAACTCTTACTTCACAGAGAATTAACTCTTACTTCACAGAGAATTAACTCTTACTTTATAGATAATTAAATCTCACTTCACAGAGATTTAAAGCGTAACTCTCACCGAAATGCAACCTAAGGTCTTTTATGTACCCGAGTCAAACTTTCATTTAAAAGCATAATTAGGATAAAAAGCCACATTTAAGATTGTCTGTATTTTTGGTTTCGGTCAAATCACCTTTTGAATAGGAGTGATGGGGCACTGATATGATAGCATCAAAATTGCTATTTTTAAAACACTAAGAAGGCTTGACACAACATGAAACTTTTCTCAAAGTATCACCAGGGGCTGTACACATGAACTTGAGCATTGAAAACATTGTTTGTGTACACATAGTTTACTAAAAGTAAAGGTTTGTACAACTCACCTTGGCAGTTTGTGTTTCTGGTGGCTACCATTTTGTTTTTGCCCCCATTTATCATGAGCTGAACTCAAAGATCTAAGACTTTTTCTATGTACACAAAAGGCCAATTTCTCTCAAATATTGTTCACAAATCTGTCTAAATCTGTGTTAGTGATCATTTCTCCTTTGCTGAGATAATCCATCCACCTCACATATCAAGATGCTTATTAGACAGCATGATTATGGCACCGGTGTGCCTTAGGCTGGCCACAATAAAAGGCCACTCTAAAATGTCCAGTTTCATCACACAGCACAATCCCACCGATGTTGCAAGTTTTGAGGGAGCGAAACTGACAACAACCACGCAATTCCCGCAACAGGTGGATTCAGCACCATGGCCATCTCCGTAGCCTACTCAATTATTTGTGATATCATCTATTTTGGCATGTATTTCAACTCCTCAGACAGAGGGTGTACATCCACATTTAACACATGGACACACAGCAGGTACTCAAGAACACGCACACACACACACGTGCAGGATATGACAATATAGCTGTCGGAATTATGGACAGTCCCCGTGTGGGTTGAAGGTGATTCTTGTGTGTGCATCACGGTGTATGTCAATAAGCAGGGCCTCGCACGTTCTAGGGTTTATTGCAGTGTATTAATTTCCATTTTCTTGTAGAAGATAGTAAATGTTTGGGATTGGCTTTCCTGTGTTTTTGATTGATTACCTAATGTTGACACCACATCAACTGGCTGACTGAAGCATGTCATTGTTGGTTTAAACAGTTAGATATGTTGGCTAGTTCCGTGCAAACTGTGTTGAATTGGTACAAGTTATGACAAATTCAAGGGGATGTCTGTCTTGCATCCTGATGTTATTGTTAATGATTTTGAAATAGGGTTGCAGGATAAGATTGCAAAATGTTTTATACTGTGTATGTTTGATTTTAATCTATATCCACCAGTTTAATTCATGTTTAGGTATTTATGTACAACTGTTGATTTTGTTTTAGACTTAATAGGCAAATCCTAAAAGTTGTCTTTTGCCAATAAACATTTAATTAAAAAAAGTGCCCAATGAAGGATTTTAATTTATGAATTCCTTGTGAGGAAATCCCAGGATTTGCAGTGCTTGTACAGGGTTGAAAGCGATTGCTTTGAGAATCAGATAAACCCTGTCCTTGTGAATGTGTTCCTTTGAAAGTCCATGGGCCTTCAGGCTACAGAGTGGAGAGGCAGTACCAGCCACATTCTTTTCACTCCAAGCTGAATCACAAATGGCAACCTATTCCCCATTTAGTACACTATTTTTAACCAATGCTAATAGGAAATTGCGTGCCATTTGAGAAAAAGCCCTAAGGCTTGAGTTTCCACTATCTCATCCTCACTTCTCTTTTCTCTTACCTCTATCTACGTTATGTCTCTCCCTTTCTGTCTTCATCTTCAGGGACTGTTTCGAACCCTATAGGCCAATGTTTGCTTCCTACAACTCTTTTCTTTCTGACCGATTAGCGAAAAGGAAGTGAACCATAGGTCATTTGAAACATCCAAACCCACTTAGAGCTTGCCAGGGATCTTGCCCATCATCTGGGTTTGGTGTGAGCTGGTAGTATTTCCTCAGACCTTGACCACAAGTAAGAATGGAAAGGGGTGGTGGGAAAGGCTAAAGGTTTTTGTGCCTATCTGAAAAGACTTGGGCACTGCTTGTTTAAAACCATGAGGGATAAGGGTAACGGATGCATACCTCAAGCCTCCTATAGCTCACAGTGTAAAAAGTCCTGAATTGGCTTGTTAGCCTCAACACATGTCTAAAGGTTTAGATTTATTAATGTGAAAGTGGGTTGTAATGCAAATGTCATATATACAGATTACGCAGTATTTAATTACAGATCAAAATGACCCTATTGGTATATACAGTATTTTAATTCAATAACCTTTCTCTGATTATTTGTTTGTTTATGATGGGATAAGAAATATGATACTGAAAGAACCAGCACTTTTCTTTCAATAATGTACAGATAATTTTCTGTCCTCGATGTCTAGAGCCCTATCGTGCCCCATTATGGTGGAATGTTGATTTTGTCTTCTTTTTGTTGGAAGTTAATTGCCCCCTGGTTACACACTTTCACTTGGAATGAGTTCTAATGGACATCACCGGGAGCTCACAAGGAGACACTGACAAGGTTTACACACACGGGTGAACGCAAAACCGCATACACAACAGTGGACACACAACCGCATACACAATAGTGGACCATGCACACACGCCACTGTGGGAAACTGGTGGGGCTCTTGTGTCCTGACATGTCTGGACTTGTCTTTAGGGGGATGTGTGAACGTGTGTAGGTAGAGCACATTCTGGATGTAGGGTCTGTGTCAAAGTCCTATCACATCCGCCTGGGAAACAGCATGCCTGGGAATGCTGAACTGAAGTATGCAGACTGGATAAACAGCCCAGGAGCTGCAGACACATTGCCAGAGCCTGGTCTTGTGGGCAAGAGTCTTTGTGTGTGTGTGGGTCTGTGTGTGTGCTTGCTTTCAAACCAACAAATCTTAATTCCCTCATGTCAAATAGATCATATGTATTAATTCCAGTCAATTAAATAAATGCCCACACAATATTTAAAGAATAGCATAAATATGTTTTTATGTTTGAAAAGCAGAATAGCAACACACTGTAAAATACCCTGGATAATCCTTATTTTATGACAAACATATAAACAAATCCTTTCTGAGTGGTTACCTATTCTATTCAGTGCACTACTTTCGATCAGTACACATAATTATGGACTGTTGTTGAAAGTATTGCACTAAATAACATTTAATTTTAGATTCAGCCCAGGCCTCTTGAACAGATGTAATGTTGCTACACTTCCCAGACTAGATTCTCTTGTACAAAGAAATCAGTCAGCTGTTTCTGCCTTGGTGTCATTCTTGAAGGGGTTCTCCACTCCATCCTCTCCAACACAAATCCATCACCTAGCCTCAATTCGTTTTTGTTTTCTTTCAAAATAACTCAGCTGAGCTTGATTGATCATACATACCCAGATTAAACAATGTCTTCGAAAGTGAAGCTCGACATCCATCTGGCAAGTGGGGTCAATCAAACCGCTCAAAGCTTTTGAGACTGGAAAAAAGGAAAACCGGGTCTGGATCCACTGACATAGCTTCTCAGTAGACAACTGCGACACCGCTCCATCTCCACATTAATTAACCTCCCAAATCCTTCTCCGACACTCCTATATCAAAGCACATCTCCTTGGTGAAACTGGAAACCTGGCTTGAACTAAGCCAAGACATGACCTGGGCGACGGGTAGAAGAAAAAAAACAGCAGCTGACAGGGTTCACGGTAGGTCCGGCAGGAGGTGGAGGGCCTCCCTAGTGTCTGATTTACGCCCTGCAGGTGTTTGGCTGGGCTGCAGCGGAGAGGGATGTCGATGGCAGAACAAATGGACCCCTGAGTGTTTTTTTTTTACTACTCAGCCTGCACCATAAAGTCACTGAGAGATTGAGATAAATGCTTCTCTCTGTGTTTATAGTAGACATTGGCTGGTGCTTCAAGGCTACACTATCCTAATCACCACAGCCCTTTGAAAACAGTCAATAGAGCTTCTTGGTTGTAGTATATCTTGCCTGTTGTGTTTATGGGCCCCTATAATTGGCAAAATACGTAATTACATGCTGGTGTGAATACTGCTGAACACATCAAGCTCAGCCATTAATAGTGTTAAAGGTATGGAAGTGTAACACTTGAATTAATGAAATACTTCATTTAATTAATCTACAATACTCCACACTTCCTACTCAGTACATTTTCCAAGATTGCTTACATTCATCCACCGGTTAAGAACAATAGCGCTGTATCATGGAAAATAACTGGAGCTATGAAATAGCCTTTGTAGAAAAACATTAACTCAGCAAAATAATACATTTCCCTTTTCAGGACAGTGTATTTGATAGAAAATTTAAAAAAAATCTGAATATATCGAATATAGAAGATTTATACGTTTTCCATGCTTGTTCAATGAACCATAAACAATGAGTGAACATGCACCTGTGGAACAGTCATTAAGATACAAACGGCTTAACGGCCAGTGACCAATTAATGCCACATTTATGACAATGTAGTACCGTAAAGAGACCTTCCCATAGCCTCTGAAAAACATCAAAAGTAACATGCCCATGGTCCCTGTAGTACCCTGTCTCTTTAGTGTTACTACGTTGTCATAACTGTGGTGTTAATTGGCTACTGGCCATAAGCGGTTAGTATCTTAATGACCATTCCACAGGTGCGTGTACTTTAGACATGTTGCAAGGACACATGAGGATTGTAGATCTGGAAAGAGCAACATATTGCAATGTCCATACTGTGAGATGCCTTAGAGTTACAGGAAGGACAGCTGATCATCCTTGTAATTCCAGACCACGCGTAACAACACCTGCACAGGATCAGTACATTCAAACATCACACCTGCAGGACAGGAACAAGATGGCAACAACAAATACCCAAGTTGCGTCAGGAACACACAATCCCTTCATCAGTGCACAGACTGTCCTCAGTAAGCTGAGAGAGGCTGGACTGAGGGCCTGTAGGCATGTTGTAAGGCAGGTCCTCACCAGACATCACTGGCAACAATGTTGCCTATGGGCACAAACCCACCTTCGCTGGACCAGACAAGATTGGATAAAAAGTGATCTTCACTGACGAGTCGGGGTTTTGTATCACCAGGGCTGATAATACTCTCATGTATCGTTGAAGGAATGAGCGTTACACCGAGGCCTGTACTCTGAAGTGGGATCAATTTTGGAGGTGGACGGTCTGTCATGGTCTGGGGTGGTGTATCACAGCATCATCGGCAGACCCGGCCCTAGCTATAGCTCAGGCAAGAACCGTTCGCCTGGCAACACTACAGTATTATGCCGGCAACACAAACTCTGATTTTCCTTTTCAAAATAATTGTTATTTTAATTAATTGCATACATTTTTCAAATGTAATCATGTTTTCACATTAGAGACTGACAAAATATTAAATCAAATTGTGTGTACAACATATTTGTTGCTGTTTTGAATCAAAGTTATTAAAAACATGTATAATTCATAATTTTTGCTATCATATACTTTTTTGTTTCTTTACACACAATACAATTGCATTTGGTTACATTTCACTAGCTTTATAATAAATTAACAATGATAATTGCAATGAATTAAAATGAGCGCTTTTATTTTAAAGAAAAAATAATTTGAGTGTGCATTGCTGGCATAAGTGTTGCCAGGCGAATGGTTCTTGCCTATAGCTAGAGCTGACTGAGCTTGTTGTCATTGCAGGTAATCTCAATGTTGTGCATTAAGGGGAAGACTTCATCCTCCCTCATGTGGTACCCTTCCTGCAGGCTCATCCTGTCATGACCCTCCAGCATGACAATGCCTCCAGCCATGATGGGTAACATCTCACAGCAAGAACTGGCAAATCTGGTGCAGTCCATGAGGAGCCCTGTAGTATTTAATGCAGCTGGTGGACACACCAGATACTGACTGTAACTTTGGATTTTTTCCCCCCCATACTCTTTGTTCTAGTACACATTATTCCATTTCTGTTAGTCACGTGTCTGTGGAACTTGATCAGTTCATGTCATAGTTTGTTGAATCTTTTTCTGATCATACAAATATTTACACATTTTCAGTTTGCTGAAAATAAAAGCAGTTGAAAGTGAGAGGGCGTTCATTTTTTGCTTGGTTTACATAGTCATTATTCATAGGAAGAGATAAGGCTGGTTCTCTTATTGACCTGAGATTATCAGAGTTACTGATACATTTAACCCTGACCAACAGCTCTGCATGCAGCCCACATCTTCCTGTCACACTTTCAGGAAGGGCCAGGTTCAAGCCCCAGGTTCATCTTCATGAATCAGTTAGAAAAAAAAATATTTTTAATGGATTTGGATTTAAAAAACTGGACATTCTTATTGGAAACATTACATTGAGTTCCTTCCTGATTTAGTACATTTTTCCCATTTTTGTGCGTAATGAAGGCGACCCACAGGCCTTAAAGAGCAGTGACAGGGAGGTTTGAAGGCCTCCTCGTTAAAACACGGCTCTTACTCCTCTTCCTGCAATTCATATAACAGGTTCTGCCGCCCCTGCCTTCCATTTATTCACTTCCTTCCTGCTGGCAATTAGAAGCGAGTGCCTCTACTCTGGACCGGGCTTGAATTCCAGCCCAGCTCTGACTGAGTTCTCCAGATGACACCTCTATATTTCCATAGTCAACATCCTTGAGTGCTTGATTGGCGGATGGGGCTTGGGGTGAGACAGGGCCACGTTAGAAGACCGAAAACATTGTGGGGTTTATTTAAAAAATAAACAATTAATTATAATTGTATTTGCCTCAAAGCTTTCAATAATGTCTGTTGAGTGTTTCTACAACCCAAATGTGTAGGCCTTCCCATGATTTTCTTTTTAATAGACACATTATACAGTATACGGAGTATTGAGGACCTCATCTGAGCTTCAGAACACGTGACCATCAGTGCTAATGTGGAGCCTGGAGACTTGAGCATGCTGCTACAGCCCACAAGAGACCCCTTGAGTCACCTTTGATATCTTTCTGCTGACTCAGGGATTCCAAATGCCCTTCCACCATTGGAACAGAGCGTTGCTAAGTAACACTTAACACTGTTAATCACAGTTAAGACATCCCAAATCACACTATTTCCTACATAGTACATTGTATTTGCCTTCATAGAACAAATTATAATTAAAAAAAACATGTTAACGTTAGTTAGCGCTTTTTAACTTCCCGTTGTTGGATATAGATTGTATGGCAATTGAGATCTAAGAATGAAGTTTATTTTCTAAATATATTTTTAGGCATTAAGTTATTTTATTCATAGAGACAGTGGGAAAAGTTCAGGTATAAGAGAGAGTTATCAATGCATCTCTTAATTGCATGAATTACATTTCCAAGGAACTATATTGTAAAACACAATTACATGAAATAAGACCATATGAGAAGGGCAATTATACAAAATATTAACATTAGCAGATTGTACTCAGTGTTAAATATTGAAAATGTTTGCTAGGGCGGTGGTCGGAGATACTGGATGGTTGTGTAAGTAACCAATTGTCAACCCGGTTATAGTTCATGAGTTCACATCCAGATTGTATTGTTTTTTTCTCCATTCCAGCTCGAAGCACATTTCTATCTGTAGACAGGCGATTGTCTGTTTTTTGTAGCTAATGTAAACCCTAACCGTAATCCTAACATTAACCTGAGTAACATCATCCCTAACCTTAACATCAGTAACGTCATGGGTAACCTTGACCCTAACCTTAACTGTAAACATTTTAATATAATAAGAATCATTATGGAATTTATGGAATGGCGAACTGTGTCATGATTGCATGAATCCACTGCAACAAAATGGAAAGGTGTAACAGAAGGATATTGCCTAATAGTAAAACATGTAACTGAAATATAAAAAAAGTTGAAGTTGGTTGGCCTATAACTTAATTCATCTTTTAAAAATAGTTCCCTGAGAACGTAATTCCGGAGAAATCCTGAGATATGGTTGTTTCAATGAACCGTTGGATGGATTTGAACCCTTGCTAGGATTTCAATAGATTTCTGGACCACCAAAGACTGTACTCAATGTCTGGTATGTTGGTCTAGGACGGGGGGCAAAGTAAGGCCCGCAAGCCAGATATAGCCGGCCGGGCTCTTTGATCCGGCTCACAAGGTGTTTTTTTAATTAATTAAAACCCCTTCAAAGTTGATTGACGTTTGAGAGCATCAAAGCGTCATATATTTTGAACCGTACATGTTAGAATCTAATGGTACCACTGGAAAGAGGAGGTTCTATTGCAGATAATGAGGGGTGGTTTGGGGGGGAAGGGCTGGGTTTAAAACGTATAGGGAAATTGTAAAAGTATGTACATACAGTGTATATTTACATATTTGAATGTCCCGAAAACTTTTATTACACTTGTTCTCAAGACCTGGGGGCATGCCAAAATGGATACACACCGAATGGCTGGCCGAACTGTTTTAAATAGTTTTCATACTTTCGAAAATTAATCAAATGCACTTACTATTTGTTTTAGAATTCAGATGTTTGTTTTTACAGTGCTGAATATTATATCAGAGATCTGCTTCTATATATAATGCCAAAATGCTATTTCTTTATTGTCATTTTTTCCCAAATATTTGCACTTTTTGGGTGGAGTTGGAGTTTAGGTAGAAATGTGTGTTAGCACTAGCTGTGTGTGTGTGTGTGGGGGGGGGGGGGG
>JACXGM010005171.1:0-35796 GCA_016801145.1 Umbra pygmaea
TGACAACGCTATAAAAGCCTATTGCGGTGCTTGCGTCACTCCCTTATCCCTCCTACCAGTTCCTATGGCCACTTGACCAGTGCGAATGCAAATAGCAAAACCTGTTTTTGGGGAGAGTAGTTAGTAGAACTGTTTAGAAGTGGACTGTTCCTATAACTACGTTCCTGTAACTACTTGGTCGGAAAGCGGCTATTGACTTCTCGCCAGTATGCGCAAACATTCAGCACAGATTGTCTCCGGCAGTTGAGAACACCCGTTCAAAAGGTGTAGAGGAGGCCTGAACACACAAAGTGGTGCAGCTTTTTCACCACATAAGCTGTAACGTTTTTGGCACTCTTCCACATTCTCAGCTGTTATTTTTCCATTGACTAATAACGTGAACAGTTTCATGCTGCAGTTGAATGCTAGCAGCAGTAGTTTTGCCAACGTTACTTGTGTTAGCAATCTGCAAAAAGTTTAATCTATCTACAAGAAAAAAATCTGAGTAACGTTGTTATTTACCCCAATTTTATCGAAATGGCAAATGTTTAATCATATTTGTAGTGCATCCTCCAATGCAAGAAATTGGGATTGTTTTTAAGTAAAATGAAGCCACAACTTTGAGTGCCTGCTTTTGCGTGCTTGGTGGCAGATAACACAGCAGCCTGGCAGACCTGGCAGTACGGTGGCTGTCTGGCCGCTACGGAAAGCAAAACTTGCGCAAAAAATTGCGCATTTTGGAATTGATCGTCAGAATCAAAACCAAATTTTCCAAACGATTGCTAAGAAATCAACATTTTTTTAAACGATTCTAAGTTGGAAACAGTTCTCGATGCCCAACCCTACATGCAATGCAGCAACTTAGCAAACTACACAACCCGGACCACACAAATGTGCGTTGATTTCAGTGGTTCTCCAGCAGTTTGGTGCATTGTGAATATCAGCACATTGAGAGGCAAACGGACCTTAAGAAAGGTGAAGGCTGTCCACTTGAGCTCTTCCGTGCCTTCTGGTGACTCAATGAGGCCGGTAAAACACGCCTTCCAGATCTCCAACACAAAGAGCGGCGCAGGGATTCGCTGCACAGGGCATAAAGCCAAAAACAGGGTTCCATGACTTCCGGCAGTTCATAACTGAAAAAGGTAAGTGAAATTCCCTCAACAAAAATAAAAAACTGTGTGTCCATCAGGCCTCACCTGCATCCTCTTGATGATCATGAGCTGCTCCACCAGTGGTTGGGTCTCTCCTGTCAGATTCATGGTTCCTTCCAGCATGATAAATGCATGGACTGAGGGGAACGAGGCATGATGTGGGGGGTCCGAGCGCATGGACAGCATGGTAGGAATGCTGGAAGGGTTAATTATGTTAATTTCATGTGCAACCAAAATGATCGATGTTCTTCCTCCATGTTACATATTTCCTAAGTACAATTTACCTTTTCACCAATGAGATGCACTCCTCCAGGTTGCCGGTCATTGTGTGAATGGTCAGTCTGCTGATGCTTTCTGCCAATTGGAGCAAAGCTTGCTCTACATTGGTCCAGGACGCTTTGAAAAACATATTAGGGGAAACGCAGAGAATAAATAGAAGACAAAGACGTATCCAATTGAATTAAGGAATAAACTCAAATAATGCAATGAGCCTTGTTTCTACTAATATACAGCCAGCAAATTGTTATACTAAATTGAGTTGCTGTTGATCCAACTTTCTTTCGGTTCATAGTAGCTTTTTTAACACTGTAGTGTTGAAAAAAACAAAAACACTGACAGATCGAGTTGTTTGTAAATAATGTAATTATGTTTGTGCTCTTGCAGACATTGATACAGCTTTGGTCTAACTTGAATAAAAAGGCTTTCCTGCGGTCTAATGCAGAACAGAAATTATGCAGAGAATTAACACACCAAAAATCTTAAACTCAAACCTTTTCTTAAATTTTGAAATAAATGTCAAAATATAATGAAATTTGAAGATTGTATTATACAAAATTGTATAATGTATTAACAGAACACTACTAACTTTCCTTAATGTTGAGATGTTTTAAATATAAGAAAAAGTTAGTGGTCTCTTCAGTTTCTCCAGAGATGCATGTCATAATTTGTGCCCCATGTCATGAATGCCACCTAACTTAAACCTGGAAATGTATGTCTGACAGTGATTCTACTTGGGGATTATGTACATATAAATAGCATATTACATATTTTGTTAACTCCAAATTAGAGGTCGACCAATTTATCGGTACGCAGATTAATCGGCAGATTTTTGGTCATTTTTTACATAATCGGCATCGGCCAATATCTAGCCGATTAACCCTTCAAAGTCAATTGACGCTCTTGTGGGCCAACGCGATTATCTAGCAACTAAAGCTTGGTACCGTTGGAAAGGGGAAGATCAGACAAAAATAATAAGTGGTGGTTCATCTCAGTGGGATAAACACAGCCGGAGCTATGGTGTCTCAAATTCGGTCAAAACTAAGTATGATATTATGCACAGTTCTTTCTGTATTGTTGTTTAAAAATGTTCCTTCCCTCAGAAATGAGGAGATGGCGCTGCTAAGTCAATTGCACTTAAGTAGATTATCTATTGCTGCTAACTTTTTATTCACTTACTAACTTCAAGACTTTATTATTTTAAATGATTAAGTAGCAGAAGTGAAGCTCCAATAAGATTGTTTGTGTTCAAGTGTTACTGTAAACATTTTTATTCAGACCTAAAACAAAGAAAAGCTGCTGGTTGCTACTATTGTTAAAATGGTCAATTTATTTTATTGTTTTTAGATGTTGGATAAATGCTGCTAAGTGCACAAAACTTTATTTTTTCATTTAAAAGTTTATTTGTCAAAGTGAAGTTATTTCTTTTCTTAGTTCTTACCCGTTTTGTTTATGTATACAATATATGTTTTTACATTGTACATGTATAATGTAAGTATACAAGTGCAGATTGGTGTTCAAGTGTTCAAAAAAAATTTTTGTTGAGAAATTTGTTGCATCTTAAGTACTTTTTCGATTTTTATCTTTCAAATAGAGGTTACAAACAAGCAAATATCGGCCAAAAATAATCGGCAGCATATATCGGCCATCGGCCGACCCTGATTTAAAAAAATCGGCATTGGCATCGGTCTGAGAAAACCCATATCGGTCGACCTCTACTCCAAATGTCCAAGACTGCATATGTAATGGCATCATCATATTAATTGAAATAGTGAGGCAAAATATGAATTGGTTGGTTTCTGGCATCACTTGGTTAGATTGAAATAATGCTGAAAACTAAGTCACAAGGTGGATCCACAACCCCGGCCTACAAGAAAACCATATAAAAGTTTTTACGCCAGACTAACCTTGGTCCTCCAGGCGTGCAATGTGCACTAGCGCCCTGTTCTTGGTGCTGACTAGCAGGTCATTCAGCCTCTCCTGGCAGCCTCTCAGGCTGGCTTCTGTGCTGGTCAACGGACCCAGCTCGCGGAGATGGTCGCAGTACCAAGCGCAGCCTTTTAGCAACCATACTACCACGCCCATCAGGGCCCGGCACAGCCCGATACACTCCTCAGCCTTGCCATGGCAGCTGGGGTGAAAGGTCAAATTGAGGTTTGGGATAATTTGTTACTATTCCGAAGATGACCTGATGTTGGAAATATATACACTCTGTAGCACTAAGAATATCGTGCAACCAGCAAACAGATAACTACTGGAGCAGACGGTTTAACATCTCATTATCAGAGCCAGGAGGAATCAATAAAAGTCTAATGCCAATGACAGGTTCCACTGAACATTAGGACAGGGTGGAAGTGGGACAGGATCCAGCTGAAGTGACTACCTGAGACGGTGGCAGAACATGTCCATAATCTCCAACAGGGACTTGACACAGAGCTCTCTGGAGAAGTCATCAAACTGATAAACAATACAAATCACATGTCAGATAAAATTAAATCAGATCAAAGTAGGCATGTGTAGCAGCAGTCAAGACAGCTGTTATTGGAGTGAATGAAAGAGGATTCCAAACTCACCTTACTGATGGCTACTAATACACTTGAATAAGACACCATCTAAGTAATACAATGGTTTAAATTAGAACTGTAAAGCATTTTAATGTTTTCACCATCAAATGATGTACTGTATGTAGACCGTGTGCAAGTCTGGGAAGATGAAATTAATGAAACCTTCAATTTCACTATGACAAATAATGTCATATCTTACTGCATATTGGATGGTATGCATATTGGTATCAAAATTACAACTTTACCTGGGAACTGATGGCATATTTCAGGTAGGACAAGATTAGTGGGTTAGGAGAAGGGCCAATCATTGCCTGTTCCATTAGAGCCTCTGAAACATAAGGAGCAAAACACTAATTTCAAGTCTTAAAATCGAATAAATCCTTTTATATGCATGATCAACATCAGCTGACCTGACAAGTTGGGGAAGTCCCATATGGCACCCTTTGGAAAGTTCTTTTTTATGTTTATTGCCCATTGGTAGTCGCTCCAGCGCTCCTTCCAAGCTTGTAGAATAGATTGTTTCAAATTGACCACCTTCATACTGAAAAGACCAAGATATTGTAATTATATGTCCTTAATACATATAACATTAACAATAGACACGCAACTGAAGTATTTTTTAACCATAGAAAAGTCTGTAGGCAGAAAACATTAAAAAGCAAAACAAGATTCCGGCAAGGAGTCTGAGGGATGGCACATGCACATGCTTTCTAACTTTTCAGTAGACTACTTTGCATGGAGGTTTTTCACGTAGTACAGGGCACATTTGCGACATACCAACAAATAAATAGCAAACATGGTCACTTCCCAAGCAACGTAAAAAAGTAAAAGTTAACAAGCTGGCTGACTATAACTGTGTTGTGTTGGCTAACTCAGGTTGACCTGCTATCTGCGGAGGCCAATAAAGAGCACTGGCGACTCGAAATGAACACGATATGGCTAGGTAGCTACGTAGCCAGCAAAGTGGACTGTGATAACCCGACAATAATTATAATACTTACATGAAACCCGAAGAAAATAACAGAAATTTAGCCTAATGTTGGATTCTGTTAGACGTTCAAGACAATGAACGCCATGTCTTTTACAATTGGAGCAACAACGTGGGCTTTCATTGGCCAATACATAACCGTTCTGACACGGAGAGTAAACAGCAAGCCCATTGGTTCTTTCTGTTCAAAACGCTCACTTAATTTGGCCAATAGATGTCACCACCTTTACACATTACATTATGTTCTGCTCCTTGTAAAGTTGGTGCTGGTAATGTAATGTGGATTGTGAACAAATTGCTGTGAGACAAGTTGACATTTTATATTAAATTTTATTTTATGATAGACACAGGTCTATTGTTGTTTTTGAGAATTATACTTCTACAAACCACTATTACAAGTTTAAGATATTGTGAAATGTCGATTTTGCTATTCTACTAGTGTCTATTTTGTGTTATTTAAGTTGATGTGTTCCATCCCTAGATTAAATATGCTAGTTCCTAACGTTTACTACTCCTAAAACACATTTATTTATTTATTGTAGTTTTCAAAGAAGTTACATAGTACAGGTTTAATTCAGTGTTTCCTGATATTAGATAATACATAATCTAACTATATTGATCATAACATAGCCAGAAAGAAAAGTCTTATGTCATGCGGCCTTTCATGTTTTTTCTTCCTCAGTAGGGGCTGTTTTTAACAATGTACCTGTCACTCTAGCTGTCTCCATTTTGACTTGTCTGTCAGCAGAAATGTCCTTTATCCAGTGGACTAATGGAAGCCTTGTCAATGGCCCATCCCTATAAGTACCATTAGTATCTACTGTATACAAAACATTGCAGCTAAGGTATGTAATGGTGTACAATACCTGCATTCTATTAAAAATAACTCTGAAACTCTCAGCGATTTCTTAATAGCTACAGTAGTTTTTGCACATCGCTTGTCCCACTTGATTACCAAGCTGCGCTATAACTTCCATTCATTTCTCGTGTCCCCCCGCATTTTCCGTATATTTTAAAAATAATTGTTATATATATTTGTTTTTTATTGAACACACAAATAATACAGAGGCAATGTAACCAATTTCTGAAAATACTAATTATTATTTTGTCCATAATGCATTTGTTTCTAGTTAGATATTGTGAAATTTAGTATTCTAAAATTATCTTTTTTTTGTATTTTCTAAGTGAATGTTTTTAGTCCCTCGATAGAATATGCTATTTCCTAACGTTAACTAGTCCAAAAACATAGTTTTTGTATTTTTGGTTGTTTAATAATAAAGGAATGCCATACTAGTCATTTCATGATAATGTTTTGAAAACTGATCAGTCACACAAAAGGAGTGTACTTTAAGGTAATGTGACTCTTTCCAATGTTTGTTTTGCCAGCCATTGATAATGTGATTGGACTGGGTGACGTCTCCCCACAACACCACATGCCTCCAACCCAGCCTGTCTCTGTGTGGATGTTCTGTTCCCCAGAGCCTTCCTCCACAATGACCCCTATTCTGCCTGACACAGGAGACCCTGTCTGGGCTGGAGCACGGCCTGTTCGCCCGGGGACACAGTGATGCCAGAGATGCAGGAACCATGGACGGAGAGAAAGGGCTGGAGGGAGGAGTAGACGAGATGAAGATCCCTTCACTTTGCCAGTGAAAGAGCTGTTAGATCAGGTGATGACAAACTCCTGTCGACCCCCACACACCAAAGCTACGCTGGTGTTTTCTCACGACTTCACCTCTCAGGGTATCACACTAGGCTGGGATAGAGCTGGATAAGGTTACTCAGCAAACCATTGATGCTGGATTTCATTGTGATGAAGTACTGTTGCTTCTATGATGGGACCCAAGATTCAGAGCTATATGTACAACTTTGTAATGTTTGCTACAGTTTACGAAGGTTAATTGTGATGGAAATTAGCTTTGAACTATTTACATACTAATCCATTTTGCATTGAACACAATTTGAAGGATGGTAGATTTGCAGTTGAAGAATTTGCAAAGAAATGGTTTGCTGTTTGAAAAGCTAGAGACCTCAGAGCTAAAAGTCTCTTGCTGAGTGATAGCATATCGGCCATTATTGATGAAAATGTATGAGTGATGAAAGTACCGCACAGCTTGATGAGGCAGTGCTTTATATAGCTCTTTCAACAAGACTGCCCTTCATTTGACTGTCTTCAGAGCTCTACCAGAGCACCAAACTTGGGGATGTGATGAGAGGCTAATTAACTAACACAGGCAGACTCACAGGGTTGGCTATGCACTCTTAAAAAATGCTTGGCTACACACTCTTAAAAAATGGTCGGCTATACACTCTTTAAAAAAATGTTTCCAAAATTGTTATTTTCTGGTCCCAACACAAGATTTTTTTTATAGTTCCCAGAATAACTTTTGTTTTGGTAGAACCTTTTTGGGTTCTGTGTAGAATCCTCAGTGGAAAGGCTTCTATACAGTACATCACATAAAAGGGTTCTCCGATGGGTACAGCTGAGGAACTCTTTTTGGATTATTTTCCTAAGTGTAGGGTATTGTACCACACACTCACAATATCCTCTTTTCAGAAGAATTAGCTTGTTGTTTCATAGCATGTGATTCAAAGCCCCCAGCTGGCCTGTTACTGCTTGGACATCAGAACAGGCAGCCATTTCCTGGGGAGGCATGAGTATACTGTATCTCTTGTTTGAAATGCTTTTAAAATTTAGCAGAATCATGTGTTGCTGAGTGAACAAATGGTATTTTTTTTTTTCATTTTGTCAAAAAACATTGGGAAATATACACAGGGAAGGGCCAGGCAGACACAATTAGTGAGTGGATCCCGGGGTTTAGGTTGTGTTTAGTTTCCCAGCTGTGGGCTATTTTGTTCTTGGCCGTCGGGTCACGTGGCAGCCAGCAGCCTCAGTATGGTAATTAATAGGTTAGATTCACAGGGACTGTGGCGTGGGCGTCAAGGAAGAGGCTGGAGCACCGGTGACACTTACAGCTGATGAGCGCTGACTGCTGCTATTATAGCATTATTGAATTTAAGACTTTTGAGTCACAGGGGTTACAGCCAAAACAGAATCTGAAGAAAAGAAAACCTTGCATACATAAAAATAATATTTTTTTCACTCGTCAAATATTAAGAACTCATTTCAACTTTTGTCCTTGTAATACTCTGCCATGTTTGGTTTTCAGCACCATCAGACAGCTTTTCATGTAGTACTGAAATTATAAATGTACTGAATAGAATAAATGAAAAGTAGGCAATTTTATTTCATAGATTTAAATCGAAATGGTTGCCAGTGACACTGGTTGCTCTGTATGAGTTATTATTTTCTTAAACAAAAGTTTTTTTTCCAGTCTTTTCAGTGGTAAGTTAATATGTGGTAATATTCTTAAAAATGTCTGTAATGCTGGAAAATCTACAGCATTGTGAAACACACCCAAAAATATGGACAAAATTGTAGAAATGTGTCTGACATGCCTTAGATTAAATTTATCCTAGTCCCAATTTTATTGCTTACAGAGACAGAATATACAGATTAACATATTCTGTTCCATATAGTGCAATGTACCTTTATATGCTGTATGAGTACTTATTCATTACTACGGTACAACATTCCTTAAAAACCAACCTGAAATCAACAAGCATTTCAACTATAATGTAAGATTATTTACAGTATTGTGGTGAATCTAGCAATGGTAGCCATTTTGGAACTACCTCTCATTCCAATAGCCTCAACTGAGATACAACGTTGTTGTCTCCGACCTAACAATGAGATTCATTATCCCAAATGCAGGTGGGTTGTTGTTTAGCTTTTTGCTGTATTTCCAGATTTAATGTGCAACCTCTTCCACCTCACTGAACATGGCATGCAGTTACTGTCATAAAGTGAGTTTGTACAGTGCCTTGCATATGTACACACCCCAATTAGATGTTTCCACATATTGTAGTATGACAACCAGGAATGAAATATGAGATAGTATTAGGATAGTATTAGGATTTTTACCATTTGTTTTACACAACATACCGATCACTTTGAAGGTGCAAAGTATTTGTTATTGTGACCCAAAAGTTAAAGGAAAAAACAAACTTTGGTTACAGAAGTATTCATGCCCTTGCTATGAAACTTCTAAATAAGCTCTGGTGCAACCAACTTCCTTCATAACGCACATTATTAGGGGAAAGTGTTACATGATCTCAAAATAAATGACTTGTTCCTGGAACGCCCCAGAGATTGTTAGAGAGCATATGTAAACAAATAGCATCATGAAGACCAAGGAGCTATCACAACAAGTCTGGGATAAAGTTCTGGAGAAGCACCCATCAGTGTTGGGTATACAAAAATATCCCAAACTTTCAACATCCCCCAGAGCACCGGTAAATCCATAATTAAAAAATGGAAGGAATATGGCAAAACTGTGACTCTGCCTCGAGAAGGCCGTCAACCAAGACTCAGTAACTGTGTAAGGAGGGCATTAGTCAGAGAAGAAACCAAGAGGCCATTGGTAACTCTGAAGGAGCTAGAGAGATCCGCAGCTGAGATGGGAGAAACTGTCCATGGGACAACTGTAAAGCGGACACTCCACAGAGCTGGGCTTATGGTGAGTAGAAAGCAATAGCTGAAAAAAAACATCAAATCCTGTTTAGAGTTTGCCAAAAGGCATGTGGGAGACACAGCAAACATGTATAAAAATGTTCTATGTTCTGAACTTTTGGCCCTATTGCAAAATTATATGTGTGGTGTAAATCCAACACTGCTTATTACCCTGAGAACATTAACCCCTCGGTGAAGCATGGTGGTGGCAGCATCATGTTGTGGGGATGCTTTTCATTGGCAGGGACTGGAAAACTGGTCAGGATGAGGGCAAGATGGATGGAGCCAAATACAGGGCAATTTTGGTGGAAAACAGTTTCAGTCTGCAAGACACCTGAGAGGTTCACCTTCCATGAACCCAAACACACAGTCAAAGCTACTTTGGAGTGGTTTAAAACCAAGAACTTGAAAGTCTTGTCAAAGCCCAGACCTCAATCTGATTTAGGATGTCTGAAAGGATTTGAAAATTGTGGTTTACCATCAAGCATGACAGATCTTGAGCAATTTTGCCAGGAAGAATAGTCTAAAATGGCAGAATCCAGATGTACAATGCTGGTAGAGACTTCCCTTAAAAGACCCACAGCTGCAGCCAAAGGTGGTTCTACCAAATATGTGGTGAATATTTATGTAACCAACACATGTTTTTTATTTTTATTTCAGTTTTGTGTCACAATACAAAATATGTTGCACCTTCAATGTGTTCGGTATGTTGTGTAAACAAATGGTACAAATCCAAATACAATCCTATTTCATTCCAGGTTGTCAAACTACAAAATGTGGAAACCTTCAAAAGGAGTGAATACTTATGCAAGGCACTGTATGTGGTAATATACTCATTAACAGTAGTCACAGTAATCCAACATATGGCAGTACAAATGCATGACACTGGCTTCTGAAAACCCCCACAAGCTTCACATGAACAGAGCGAAGCGTCATTATGTAATTCCATGAGCTGATTCTTCTCCAGAGCTCGTGCTCAGCACAACCCAAGCTAGCCACATTAATCCTACATCTGTCACTCAGATGGTTGCATTATCATTCCAAACCGAATTATTTACCAGAGTTGGTGTCCAGGACTGTCATTCACAGCACCGGAGGCTATTCAACAGAAAACAAAACGTTGTTCATGCACACCAATGACAAACTGTAGCTTTCCTAGCTAACAGCGAACAGGGCAAACTTGGTTTTCATTTTGAATTCGCTGCTGTACTCAAATTGTGTAAAATTATGTCTGTGCCGTTTCAACAACTAAATATATCATGAAAGGAAAATATCAGAATATCTGATATTATCAAAAAAATATCAGAAAATATCAGAATACTTTCAAAGCTGGTTTCAAAGTAATAGAATGAACATTTTCTCTGTTCTATCACAGTGGATTGATGATGAGGTATATTTCTGTTTCCTCCATTGATTCTCTCTCTGGCATTTAGTTCTGGATATTGGGGCACCCTGTGGTCCCCCCAGGCTGTTTGTGTGAATGTATGCCTCAGTGATGTATTGATAGAGCCGCGTCTGTTTACTGCAGCAACACAGATGTGAACTCAGTCGAATAACATTTGTCATCATGATACGTGTCTCAGATATTTGGTTGTTCAATTAGTCGAGCTTAAACAGTAATACCAGTGTCTCTTATTTTACCATATGCATTACTAGGTGCGATCAACAATATGATGGAATTTTACAATAATTCACAGCTGACAATGTTTTCAGGATTTTACAAAAGCAAGATCATGAAGCAGCTTTAGCAGATCAAACAAAATGTGCACTCCAGCCAGTTATCTTTTACAATTAGGTTTTAATTGAATAATTTAATCAACTTTTTATTATCCATTAAAATACAAGCCCAGGAGACATTTGTTTACTGGGGCCATAGGAAGACTTCTACAGAGGTCAAACGTTTTCCAATCATCCCTTTAAGAGAAATACCTGTTTAATTATAATAGTCTGTGCTAAAATTAAACAAAATCATAACCTGAGACAAGAATGACATGTTTGTCTCTTTATGATTTATATATCGTTATGTTTTTTTCTGATACAAAAGTCACTAACTATGGAGGACTTTGTTCTAGTGTATCTCAAGGAAATACTGTCATATTAAAACAAAAGTATAAAAATAGAAGTGTAAATTTGTATGTGTATTTAGCTGTTACCTAATAACATTTGTTCATGTTGTGTGTGTACCTTTGGTACATATGAATATCTAGTGCATTCTCTGTTTTCATGGGGCCAGGTTGGTTAACAATAAAACTTAACAAAATCTTTCCAATAAAGCAAAGGAAAACGTGTGATGGAACTTTGCATTCCGATGATGCAGCATAATAATAGAAACTGATTATGCTTTACCATGGATACCACCGAAGCATTGTAACTGTAGGTACAGAGGTGTCACACATTGGGATACCATAGCCTTCCCAGAAGGCAATGAGAGTAAAGTCTTAGGATTGGGACAAACAGGATTCATTCATCTTAAAATATCTGTCTTATCCTAAAAGTTCTACAAAGTAATACATTATTCAGAGCAAAGCATACCTATGGAAAAAATACAGCTAGGAAAATAAGTCATTTTAGCCAGCTGAATGACCCTCTCCTGTTTTTTCTATTTACTAGATACCTCCTGTTTTCCACATCCTTAGATATAGGGCAGTGATTTTGGTGTAAGAAGAAATATTGTAGCAAACAGTAGCATCTTAGGGACATAAGTTTTCTATGAATAGTAGAAAAATGATAGTTGATACATTTTGTGACATAGTATGATACATTGTGTGGTATTTTGTAGAGCAGTGCATTATGGGTAGGCATACATTCAAGGTATACATTTAAAATGCTATGATTCATGCCAAAGATTAAAATTAGTCTGTCATGCACCTTCATTTTCTTGTGTTACCTAGATACTGAGAAAGATAATATACTCAAAATATCGTAACTAATACAATAAATAACTAATAATAACTAATACAAAAAATCTATAGATACTTAAAAATAACCATTATTTGGTTTGAATTTAGAATATTATTTGCTTAGTATATGATTGAAGTCAAGCCTAAGTTATTAAATTGAAGACACTTTTACATTTCCGATTGACGACTTAATAATCAAATTTTTTGCAAATTTAGGTATGATAGCTAGCCTGTAACAGCAAATATTTCTGACAAATGAATATGTCCATCCTAGACCTTGTTAGTACATGGTTTGTTGTGCGGGCATTTAAAAAAAATCTTAGATCACAAATGGACGAGTGTTTCACAGATTCCAGCAAGAAATTTAAGGATGTCTATGCATTTCATTGCAACGCTCTACTAAACCCCCCGAAACATCACTGTCAAAGATGTGGTGCACGTTATCAAACAGGAGCCCCATAATAATAAAAAAGAAAAGTAGGTTCCATTAGTAGCCTAATTTAAGTTTGTGCCAATTGCCAATTACACAACAGGAAGGTGCATTTCAGTGTTATTGCTTTTTGTATTGGCTGTCCATCTGATCATGTAAGTCTACTGCTTAGATATGACAGAACTAAAGCCACACAACGAACAGTAGCTTCTTCAGCAGAATAGAGGGTTTTAATAACTTGCCCATGTTTATAAAAACAGGAGATTAATATTGTTAATAAATACCCTTACTCACATGCATTCCATGTGTAGGCTATTATTGTGCAAAGCAAAACTCAACGTACACCCATTTACCTGGTAAATTCCCATTCTTTTGGGATGCACTTTTGCTATCAACAGAGATTTGATAAACCATACAATAATTGCTATTTATGAATACAGGGATTAGAGGGTAAAAACGTTTTACATGTGACAAGCCTCAATCCTGATTGAGTTAACTTTTATTTTTAGAATTCTGCAATGATGAATGGGTGACACCATCACATCTTCTACAGAAACCTGCTAAGTTTCTTTCCCCTGATAACATTAACAATGTGCATAGATTTGTTAAAGAACAACAAAAGAAAATAACACGTTTTACGTTTTTTCCATGTTACTGTTGAGGGGAATAATTCTAACCTCAACAAATTTTAGGTAAGGGGTATCAAATGCCATTTCAGTTTATTTTCAGTTAAGAGAATGTTGAGGAATTCCCCTCAGCCCATCATAATCTAACGGACTGCGTTACTACAAGGCCTAGTTCTGCTAATAGTGCATTATGTTATGTATTTTACTTATATGTACTGATTAAAATGAAGTCCAATTTGTGAAACTATGTTCAATGGCTTACGAATTGTTACATGAAATAGCACAGCTAATTGCTTTAAAATGCTGCAGTGCACTTTTAGAGGAATTGTCTGTGCCATCCAACTCAGTTCCAACAATTGTGCAATCCAGCAACATGGGAAGCTTATGGGTATCATTAATCTGTAAAATGATCATTTGTGCCAAACAGCAAGTTGAAATAGCAAAAATCTCTTATCAAGATTGATATTCCAATCCAAAATGATATTCCACACAAAACATAACTTATCTAAGCAATAATATTTACACCTAGGATCTGGTTAATGGGTATTTTAATTATACCTGTTTGATAAGTCATTAACCACTCTCAACTTAAATGATGTCATGAAAAAATATTCAAGTTTCCATGGAGGAAATAGGTCCTTAACTGGCCTGAGCCTTTGTTAGCAAACATTTTACCATCATTTAGCAAGCAGCATACACTTTCACGCGCTCCTCATTCAATTTTTTTATTCTAAAACAGTAGTCAATTTCTCTTATGGCACTTTGCATTGTTCTGCATTTTTACCTTTGCAAAGAAATAAAAAGTATCAAATGTTGACCCCATGTAGGCCACAGAGCAAAGGTCAAATTTCTGACTCCCTGCGGTACGACCTTTGGTCAAGTCCCCTGGTGGTCTGTTGCCTCTCAAACTCATGTCGACTGGTCCGGTCTGGACTGTTGAGGTTGGTCAAAGCTCGGACCCCACCAGCACCCCCGCCACTGCCCACACCCACCACATCCTCCTCCTCATCCTCATCCCGACTGATGAAGGCCAGCTCGTTCTCGTAACAAAAGGAGTTAGAGGTAGGCGCCAAGAACTTGTTCTCAAGCATGTCTTTGGCGCTGCAGCGCGGAGTGGACGGTACCTCGTACGTCTTATGAAAGTGTGAGTAATCCACCTTGTACGTGTTCTTTTCCTCAAAGAGCACAGGCTCGAACCGGTGGCCCCACAGAACCTCCGTGGACAGGTAGGAGCTTCGGGCCTGTGTTGTCATGGCTGTTGCCTCAACCATTCCTTCCAGTATGACAACTATTTCAAAGTCTGTCATCTCTAGTTCATTTTTCCCAATGCCATAGAGTGGACTATTCTTGTCTATCTCATGGATAATAGTAATAGGAGAAACCAAGAAAATCCTGTCCAGGCCCTTGTCAAAGCCCACATTTATGTCTATTTGGTCCAGGGGGATGTATTCCCCTTCGTCAGTGATTCGGGGTTTGATGAGCTGAGCTCTGACGTGGGCTTCAACAATGTGACTCTTCCTTAGGTTCCCCACCCTCCACATGAGGCTCATCTTGCCGTCTCGCATAGCGATCACTGCATTGTGGCTGAACAGCAGTGTCTGTGCCCGCTTCTTGGGCCGCGCCATCTTGGCCATGATGGCACCAATCATGAAGCAGTCGATGATGCAACCCACAATGGACTGGAAAACCACCATGAAGACGGCGATAGGGCACTCTTCCGTCACGCAGCGGTAACCGTAGCCGATGGTCGACTGGGTCTCGATGGAGAACAGGAAGGCAGCCACAAAGCCATTGACCTGCAGGACGCAGGGCGTGAAGTTGTCGTCTCCTGCCGGGTTGTCCAAGTCGCCATGGAGCAGTGCTATGACCCAGAAAGCCAAGCCAAAAGCGAGCCAGGACAGCACGAACACCAGCGTGAACACCAGCAGCATGTAACGCCAGCGGATGTCCACGCAGGTGGTGAACATATCGGACATGTAGCGTGACGACTTGTCCTCCATGTTGGCGAACTGCACGTTACACTGGCCATTCTTCTTGACGAAGCGGTTGCGGACCTTGCGGCGTGTGTGGATTTTGCCATTGCCGAAACCATTCATGCCCCCGCCGCTGTGCAAGTTGGTAAGGCGCAGCGCTTCCTCCTCGGTCGACACAATGCTGTAACGGTTAATCCGGCCCACACTCATGCTGCCTACATAGACTGGGCTGCAGGGTGGGAATATGTGGGTGGTGCAGGAGTCCTGATTTGTAATCACTTAGTCAGAGGCACTTCCCAGCGATATCACGGCCAGAGTCCCATCTCTGCCAGTGGTAGCCAGAGAGAAGGTAAGCTGCGTGCCCTTGTTCTCTGGTCCAAAGAGCTTACTGAGGAGAAAGGAAAGGTACATGACATCAATATCATGAAATAGTGGTCATATCACAGCATGTCAGTTAACAAGTATGCATGTCACCACAAAGAAATCTGTCCGAATATACCTTGGTGTTTCATGTACATTGAAACTATAACGTCAGTACACATTAATAGTTATGGTATGTCCCATAGCGCCTTGGTGATAACTCCTGTTCCAGTCTTGATTCAATTTCAATATGAATGGCATCAGACTCACCCCCCTATCCTATCCACCCTGCTTCGGAAGTCTGATCACGACTCACATTCATTCCAAATGGCCCTTTCAGAAGTCTTTTTGTTGATTGCTGGGCAAAGTGGTGAGGAAATAGCTAGATGCAGACACTTCTATTGCAGCACAGTTCCTGTGCGCTTATCAGTAATGTACTTGTTTGGCACTGATGAGATGCAACCAGACATACTTCTCTAACTGGTAATTTTGTGAACGCTATCATATTAGAAAGCAATGGTCAGTCCGGTCTGGTCAGGTTAATATTCATTATTGAACAAATCCTAGAACAGAACCAATCTAGGGGTCCCCAATTTGGGGATATAACATTTCATTGGGGGCTGAGGGACCTCCTGCAAAAAAGTAACTAAATGTTATGTCACTGGATGTCATATAATGTGTGACTGTTGCTATGAATCTAATACATTTCTGTAAAATAGTTAAAATCTGTATTTTTTGCTAAGTACTTATAGAAATATTCAAAATTTAAAATATAATGGTCCTGCTAGTGATGGACAGCAAATAGGGACAAGCTAGATAAATCAATATTAAAAACACAATCTAAAAACAATTGTTGGTGAATATTTATAAAAATGGAAAATGGATGAGGAGTATATATGGATTTCCATTATTACTTGAGTATATCCCGGTAAGCATGTGTTATCTTTATTCCAACAAGCAAACTGACTGAGAACATATTCTGATTTACAGCAACAATATTAAGACAGGCCAGTACATACTTCAGCCTGCTGACTCTAAGATGCTAATCACAAGGCTACCAGCCACCTGGATGCAGGGAGATAAGCAGAGGTTTGAATTCAAGTGCAATGAACATATGAGAGAGAGAGATCATGGTGCTTCGATAGCCATAGTCTGGAGAAATTACCATGGAATTAACAATTGTGTAAATTGACTGGGGGATTTAATTTTTCAGCACCCTCAAGTGGCATATACACTGGTGGGCCTTTGTGGTGAAGGCTGAGATCCTCCCACCTGAGATTGTGGGAGCTGATGCTCTCTAGGAATATGAATGATTCAGTTGAGCTAACAGCCGCGACGTCTATCTTAAGGGGGTGAGTTTGGGGGCGTTTAGCTGAATTTGAGATTTTATTTCAATAATCGAATCAGTATCTATCAACAAGCACATCTAAAGTACAAATTAATTTACATATTTGGTAGCAGAATTCAATTTGAGCAAATCAGGTTAACTATTATTAGTAGTAGTACCTAACATGCTGTCTTTACTGCTTTTAAACTATGTACAGTTGCATGTAGTCATCTTCAGAAACATACAAAATGTCTTTGGGTCTCTACAATGAAAAAGAATAATGCTGGATATGTGAATAAGTGGGTAACGCGCATCAACAAAAAAGAAGGAGAGGTGCTCAACAACGGAGACGTGAGCTGAAATAAACTAGAGGAGTTGGAGCACTCAATAAACTGAAACCAGGCCGGAGTCAAGCTCTTATAAATATTTAATAGTAAAAACGTGTGACTGTTACTATTGATCTAGGTACGGATATGTATTTAATATTGCCTAGCTCAATAAACAATGATTAAAAAAGTAGAAGTGTGGGGTGTAGCATTTAAATTTCATCTGAAAAGGGGGCACTGGGGAGGAAACGTCTGCATTAGTACACACAATGAGCAGACGTATAAGATCTCTGAAATATGAACACGCGGACATGTTGAATAGCCCAACACTGATCTATTCATTTCTGCACTAACAATGTGTGTTTGTTCATGTGTATTTTGTATCCGAGACTCCCAGGGGACCATGCCATAGTTTCCATGGGTGTGCCATCCCAGATGCTACACACTGGGCCAGAGACAGAGACAGGGATGCACTTGGTCTAAAAATGAACCTTTTCTGTCACTACTTGGTTTCAAGCTCTATTTATTTGACCTCATTCTGTATAGCCATTTGTAATATTATTCATCACAAAATTAGGACGGTGTAAGATATATTGCATTTTCCCATGACCCCCTGTAGTTATACTCCCATATATTTTTCCCACCCTGTGCTTTTTCCCCCACCTTTGTTACAGTTTAGAGATCACGCCCAGACAAAACCTGTATATAACATTTTGCACACGTCTTTTGTGCTACACTGACATTAGTGCATGTCATGTTTACAAACACCATTGCTGGTCTCTAAAGATGTATACATCGTTTTGTAGAACTACTCTATATTGGCAATTCATCTGCAAAGTCAGAGTTTAGACCTCAGCTACGAGGGCCCACAGATGCCCATGTTCTACCACATGTCTATTGTACTGGGTAACCAGCAGATTGAAGTCAAACTGTCCACATACAGTGGTTGCTGCATTGTAGGACAGTCTATGTCACGATGGTCATGAATGACAGCCACATTGTATCGTGCTCTCTTCCAAAGGATTTGGCGTTGTCCTGATAATGCAACACCACTCATTACTTCACATTCTATTCAAACACTAAAATTGCAAAGCGTGGTATTATGCAATGTACCAAGATAAATATGTCGTCTATGGATGGTCTTCAAATGTTACTATGTGTGTATCCGGTATCTTCTTCTACATGCATGATCAACCTGACCCCACCACCCTTAAGAGCTGACAAGGTCAGGATGATACTGCAGTAGGATATCAGGTAACACATAAATGGTTCAAATGAAAGTAAAAACACCTGTGTGTGAATGTGCGCTTAAAGTCATTAGAGAAGTGCTTCAAGGTCTCTAGTGAAGAAACATTTAGCAACATGCTGCATGAGTAGGTCTACATGCAATCGACTTTGATTTGGAAGTTGCTCCCAAGTGTCAGATAGTGGCAGCCTCGTTCCAAAGGAATGGTTATTCAAAATTGATAGCAGGGGCCTTTAAAAACAGCTGAACACTGATTAGACCTATACGTTTTAGGGCCACACCTATGGTCACCCTTGACAAAGATGCGCAAAAAGACAGTAGAAAATAATAAAATATGCAATAATTAAAAAATATCTTAGAAATGTAAGAGTAAGCTTTTTGGCATCCTTGGATTCAGTACCTTTTAATACTTCAAAAATAAGGATAAAGGTACTGGTCATTTTTTATAAAAGGTTAATGAGAATGGTCTCAGCATGTCAGTCAACTCATCTTCAATTCAATCTACTAGTTATCAGTAGGGTCTCAGATGGCTTTTACTGAATGTTGATTTTGTGGTTAATTCATCTTGTATTTAAGGTTGTCTTGTCGGAAGAATCGCATAAACCTAACTGTTAGGTAGATATACATGGTGCTATTCACCTTAACAAAAATGCTTAGGAAAGTGCAGGTGTTAACTAGGGAGTAATTATGAGCAGTGATGATGAAGAATGGGTGTGGAACATGAAGCACAGAGGTAAAGAGGTAACATCTCAAGGAAATTGAAACCTGGTGACTGTGATAACAACCAGCACCCACTTCCATTGTTGAAGAAGAGCTCAAGATCAGATGTCACTGTATTCACTGGTGTAGTCTCCAGTGACATACAGTACATATTTTCCTATAGAGTATCTCACCACTTAACCGTGGGGGACAATTTGGAAGTGCAACCTGTAGTACTTTTCAACTTCTAGTTAGGACATTGCAGTGGACAAAACAATAGTGTTTCAAGACAATAGCAATATAATCACTATGTTCAATCTAACACGGTGACATTTATTCAAGGTGAAAAGTGTAACAGGATTGGTCTACAGAAATGGAAATGTCAACTCTGATAGAGTCAGTCATTTTCTTTGTTTGCAGCCATCCCGTGGGCTGTGACAAAATGTTATGTTTCGGATGCCCAGTTATCGTTCAGCTCAAACCAAATACATTTTTCTTGGTGCACAATTTAGTTCATTTAGATTAATTATATTTCTGCAATGATTTAGAGCTGAAACAGTTTTTTCTGTCACCATTTAATTTGATGTAACAATCATCAACACTTTCATATTTACAATCAGCCAATATTATTGGCACCCTTAAAAAAGACAAATAACACTGGCACCCCATTGTCTAACAAAAGGATATTAAAATTAACATTATATTTATAAAATATTAATAATATTTTAGGACACATAAAACCCCTTCGTTAAAAAGAGGTATGGGTGTTGGTCATTATGAATAAGGGAATTGCTAAATAAATATAATTCTCCAGTTAGAGAATTAAAGAACTTGTTCACAGGTTCGGGTCACCAACTCCCCAAATCTACAGTTAGATGTCACCTCCATACCAATTTGGACAAGGTGCCAGAAACAAATCCTATATTAATTTAAATCAACAAATGTAAATATCTTGAGTTTTCTAAATGGCATTACTTGGATTCTAACAAGGGTTATAGTTACAGAAACAGAGCTATTTTGCTGCACACACTGGTGGTGTTTTGGACATCGAATAAGAATTAATATTGAGAATATAACTACTGTAAACGTCTGTGAAACATGGTGGTAGATTTTTTATTTCATGTTCTTGAGCTCTTTTAAGGTCAACTGCATCATGAACTCTACCAGACTCTACCAGGACATTTTAAACAGTATCCTGGATCTTCCAGCAAGACAATAACCTCATACACACATCAAATCCACAAAAATCGACATTTTACAATGACCATCTCATCTTAACCTGCATGTGATTTTAATTTATGAGGGCAGGCCGTAAACAGACTAAGTTATTTTAAGAAGCTTAAGAAATTCCATTTGGAGAAATGGTATGTCCTTCAATTTCATAAAATATTATATAAAAAGTGTCAGTATCATTCTTCACAAGGGAAGAGTGCAGGAAACGAAAATATATATATATATATATTTTGACGTCTTATTGTTTTACATATTATTATATGGGACAATATTACATGTACTTTAGGATTTACATTTTATTGCTTTTCTTTTAATGTTAACAATAGATCCCCAAAATTCTGGCTGAAAAATGTTTTCTCTGCTGAAAATGATTGAACATAAACAAATCCAGTTGATTTGCATAGTAGCTCAGTATCTGTATAGTTTATGCACATTTTTATCAAGGATGCCAATCATTTAAAAATGACTGTATGTGCTACTGGATAAGAAAAGCTTAAAAGAATATGTAGTGAAATTGTTTTTTATCCCATTGTATTTTCTTCACCAGGTACGTGATCCTGTGTAAATCACAGTAGTGGGCATTCCAAAAGCTAGGTACAGTATGATTTGATGAATTTACAGAGCTGCCTGAAAGTATGTATACCCCATGTATACCCCAATTGTAGATTGTTTTAGTATTCACCGTGAAATTTTCATTTTTAATTAGTATTTAAAAGATTCATACTAATATATTATGGAGCAGGTGCAAAAATATGTGAACCCCAAGTTGCATTGGTTTAATCAAGTGCGTAAGTAGAATCTGGTGGGTAAATAATTGGGTACCAAGTGAACAATCAGAGAAATGTTTAGGAAAGATTTTTGATGGGATAAATACCTGGTCAGCTTGATGTTACCAATATAGGCAAAACACAAGCATGTTAAGAGGAAAGGAGATCTCAGAGGACCTCAGGAAGGTAGTGAGAGCACATCAGTCTGGGGAAGGCTATAAAACCATCTCAAAAAGATGAAAGAGACATCAGTCCACTGCAAGGCAAATAATTTACAAATAGAGCGCAGTTAACACCACGGCAACATGGCCTAGACGTTGATCCCCATCCAAATAATCAATAAGGGCTGCAAGACAAACAATAAACCAGGTAAATCCAACCCAAACCTCACATCTGGAGATTAGCAGACCTTCCATGCTGCATCCCATGTTACTGTGCATGCTTAAACAATAACAACACTGAATTGAAATGGCATTCATGAGAGAGGGTTGCTAGGAAGAATCCTCTGCTGTAAAACAAATAACCAAACTGCCCATTTTAACCACGTGGACAAACCTGAAGGTTTCTGGAAGTCCATTCTGCAAATAGATTAGTCCAAAATTAACCTATTTTTTTGGCGAAAACGCAGCAATGCCTACACCAAATGACCTTATCCCAACTGTCAAACATGTTGGTGGGAATGTCAAGATCTGGGGCTGCTTTACCTCCTCTGGAGCTAAATGACTGCACGTCATTAAGGGAACTACTGTATGCATTCTAAGGTATACCAGGAGATTATTGAAGAGAACTTCATGCCATCAGTCAAGAAGCTACGGCTGGACTGAAAATAATTCTTCCAACAAGACAAAGTAAAATTTTCCATCAAATCTACCAAAGAATGGCTAATGAGTTAGCAGATTTGTGGCTATAGGTGCTGTTTACGACAAGTTATTGATGGAGGCAGTTCACATATTTTTGTACACATGAAATCTCAGTTTGTGTAGTATTAACCAGTTTTATTATATTAACAATACAAATATATAATGTGGGAACCTTTCAAGCAGCACTGCATATGGCTTGGACACCACCTGCAGTTTACATAGTTAATTCAATGTTCACTAGTTGACTAGTTATTCACTACTGAGAAGGCTGAGTACACTGTAAAGGCTAAGTGCTGCTTTTATTTCACTATAGATTCTGGGAAATATAAAGAATGTTAATGTTATTTTTTTATTAAATTAATGTTAAAAAATAATAATCTAAGAAATTGCTTAGAAATTAACTAGTACTCAAGTGGTGTAAATTGAAATGGAAGAACTAAAAACTAGCAGTTAGCTAGAGAGGGCAAAGTGGAGAAACACTTTCCTATTGTCATAGTGATGTCACTCGTCCAAAAGTCCCATTCCACTTAACTGGATGAAATCTCTGAAATTATTTTGAAATATCTCATACACAAAAATGCAAGTTTTTTGCAAGTTTTATTTTGACTGTCATAAACACATCTCCTATTGGCAAAGTCTGTATTATATAGACTCTGCCAGCAGTGGCTCAAAGAACTGATTAATGATATGCATTGTTGCTGGTTTTGTTTTGATATTGTCCCTGAATATTTGGGGGCAAATCCCAATTTGGTGACAGCTGTGCTTAAAAATGAAGACGGAACACAACCAATGAGAAATATTGGAAGGGGTTTAGCTTAGGTTTTGTATGTCCTTTTGCGCTGTTCAATGCAGGCCAGATATAGCAATTTGTATAGTATATGGACACAGAAGTTAATTTGGAGAAATTTACCAGAGTAGTCATAAACAAAACTGGAAAATCAAAGATTTAAAATATTTTCTCAAATATACAGTAGTTATATCTGTATTGGATGGTACTACACTGGTCGAGCATAACCACAGTTTAATGATACTGACATTTTTTGAAGTGGTCTACACATTTAAAGTTACTTATTAATATCTGAACACATCTAAATATATATTAAATTCTAAAGCATTCCTTCATTCAATAAGATGTCGTAGCTTCAGTTATGTAAGTGAGATGATTCCACGGTTTGATGGTAGGTAGGAAGGACATTGATCCTCATGTGGGACTCATAGAGCACTGGGACTCATAGAGCACTGCGACTGATAGAGCACTGCTCTGCATCAACGTGAATGCTTGCTATCTTACATGTACATAAAAAAATTGGTTGTTGAGTACAGTGCTTTGGGAGATTTACTCAGATAATACAGATTCCCTGTGGATTTGATATTGACATCTGTCTGTCGGACAAAGCTTTATACATTATCACGAGTAACATGCTTGCATTATCCAGAGTTAACTCCTTTCATTTTTGTATGATTATACAACATGTATGTTTTATGCTTTACTGAATACTTATGTGTCTATTTTTCATTTTTTCATATCATGCTAAAAACCCTTGACATGAATTCAACTAGTGGTCCATAACCATTATACATGATCATGGATATATCACAATGGAATATTTATTGTCAGTTGATTTTGGACAGAGAAGGATGGTTATCATTCTGAAGGTAGAATATGAGTATAATGTCTGACAGTTTATTTTTAGATGTACTGTAGCACTGTCTGGAACAGATATACACTGAGCACCATCCGGCCATGTCTCATACCAGCCTTAGGTGCGAAGTGATACTGTATGCAATCGTCAGGAGTCTCATGTACAACTCCTACTGTACTGTTAATTAGGAAATCTTTACAACCCATCCTGTACTGTTAAATGGAAATGCATCATACTGTAAAGTTCACGAGGAAAGCTTCACAATGTCTACTAGAACAGTTGTCCTCTCTTACACAGCAGCATGCTTGTACAACTGTTTCACTGATTTAGGTTGGAAAAAATGAAGAAGTGTGCATCTAGAATGACCGTGTAAATGGCATTACGTAACTGCTGTCCCTTCCAATATCACGCCAATGATTAAGACAAGCGATCGATTGCAGAGTTCAACTCGTGTGTTTGAAGTTTGAACAGTACCCTTTCTTACCTTATATTATCCACCTGGATTTTCTCCAGCTTTTCAGAGCTGAAACACAGTATCCCGTTGGCTCAAATCCCAGCTAGCCAAACTGAAGCATCATTCCTCCTTCTGAGTTCAAACCACCAGATCTGGTCTCTCCCACTGTGATTCCTAAGGGTAGAACCACTCCATCCTTTTGAGCCACAGACAGAGAAACCCTTTGAATTTCTTCATCGTTCATCTCTGTCTCTGCTTGCTGTACTTCCTCTCTTGTGTTGGGCCAGGAATATCTCTTGACAGATCATGCACACGCACCTGTAGTCAGACAGCTCTTGACAAAAAAAGAAAACTGCAGAAAATGTTTACAATTTTCTTTTTTTTGCGTGAAACACCCCGTCCTCAGTTTGCCCTCTGCTGTTTGCGTAAATAAGGTATCTTGGGATTTACCAATGTAGAAAAAGGCTTAGTATCTCCATCTTCTGAACTGCTTCAGCACTTCTGTCCAGTCAGAATCTTTAGACACATGGAAGTAATTTGTCACATTTCTAAAAGTGGAGAATTAAAGAGAAAATGTTACCTCTGCATATTAACTGAACACCCTCTTCTCTATCAATCTTTGCAATCTGATCTAGTTCTGGCGGCAGTGTCTCTCTCTCTCTCGCTCTCTCTCTTTCTCTCTCCCTGTTTCTTGCTCACTCACTCACTCGCTCCCAGCTTCTCTTCTCCCACTCTCTCTCGTTGTGTCACAGACGCTGCCATTTGCAGCCACCGTGTGCTCTCTCCTCCCTCCCTTCCCTTCCCTCCCTCCCTCTCTGTCTATATCTCCCTCGCTCTCCATTCCTCCCACAGCGTGGACAGCAACTTGATGCACAGATGTATTTGAGCAGAGTATTATTTATACATGAGTGTTTCTGGACACATTAGCAATACCTACAAAGAAAACCATATATTTATAAGAAAATAACGGTTTGTTGCTTGTAAAGCCCTAGTAGCACTAGTTGCTAGTCAGTGGCTGGCCCAATCTACGTTATAGTAATTACATTAGCGACGTTCTAATGTCCTTGCTGATCTGTCACAGTTTAATTTCAAGCCAACCACAAACTCATGCCACTCTATTTTTATTGAATCTGTTTATTTTAGATGCCTTGTGACTTTATTGGATGCCTTTGTGTGTGTAGGCCCCATCTGCGCGAAGAAGACCACCTGTGTTCCCAGGTTACTGCACTGGCCCTTTCAGTCCTGTGGCTGAGGAGCTTTGTGGGTGTTTTCACCTAGCATGGCTGTCTTAAATATAGCACATGTAATATTCTGTTCTCTGTGGGAGTGTGTCGCCGTGTGCAATAGAGGGGTGCAGTGTATTGATAGACCTTGCTGCTGCGCCGTTGAGAGAAGCCTTTCACACTTGTCCAATGCATAATCAGTATCGTCGCAGATTGTGTCTGTCTGTCCGTCAGTCTGTCGTTCTATTGGTCTGTGCACCCTCGCAACAGTTATGTCCCCTTAAATGTAGCAGCTCAGTCGTGCCAGTGAGACTTCAGTGAAAACACGGCTGTCATTTCCTTCGGTGTTAAACTCAGTTTAATACGGTACAAGAAGATCAACAGGTAGCCTAATTCCTTATTTGCCTCTCCTCTGTCTAAAGACTAAAACAGTGAGTCATCCACCCGTAAGAGCCTTTCAATTTCAAATGGATCGCTCTGTTAAATCAGTCTTTTTGAGGTCTGTCTGGAGGTTACAGCCCATTACTGTCAAATATTTCCAATCCCTATCTGAATTAATGCAGCACTGCTGCGTTTGGTCTCACTGTGTTCAAGAACTATTGCAACCTGAACCTTTCCTTGGCATTGATGTTTGATGGGGAATATTTCACTGCGTTACCCTTGACAACTCCCAAGGAGTGACATTATTATCTTTGACAACTCTGGGGTGAGGCTAGCGCACCCTCCTTTTCTCACATCGATCAGAGAGACGGTCATCAGTCAAAGCTAAAAGAGATGACAATTACTCAAGGGGAGGAGGAGAGTGAGAAGATTCTAGATGAATCCTGACTTAGCTCCAACCCATCACATATGACTCATCAGCAGAGTGACCATGTTTCTGCTGCTCCTTTCTCACGCTGTTTTGGAGAGGAGGGGGTCTTTTTTATTTTCCCCAGGCTCTTCTTAACCTCTAATTGTATCCTATCAGGAACAGCCAGCTTATTTGTTATCATTTGTGCCAATTTGTTAAGATGAGGTGGATTTCTGTCTTTAAGCTCGAAGTGGAGGTAATACAATGTACCACTTTGTTCGTTCGCATTAGAGTCCACTGTGTGGTTGCTGTGAAAGTGTATAGAAAAGGTAATGCATGACAGGTGTTAGTGTAGGTTTACTTTTGCTAGCACCATTCGCATGGAAAGGTTTGGTGTCCTAGGAAAAGCTGTGAGTGTGATGTGGCTTCCATGGTTACTGGAAGCGTGAGCCATGTTGTTGCACATGCTGTCACGCTGGAGGGTACCGCCGTCGCGAACGAGAGCAGAGATGCCCCTCGCTCACCCTAAACAAAGTCCCGCTGTGACCTGGCCTCATCATTAGAGACACGACATCAGAAAACTGAGAGGAAAAGAGCATAGATTCAAAAAGACTATGGAGAGAGAGAGAAAGAGAGAGAAAGAGAGAGAAAGAGAGAGAAAGAGAGAGAGATGAGAGACTATGAGAGAGGAAGGGGCGATGGGGAGAGAGACAGACAGACGGGGAGAGAGACAGACAGACGGGGAGAGAGACAGACAGACATACCCACTCCAGTAAGCCAGCTGCACTCAGCAGCAAGGCCTAATTTGCATTAATCCCTGGGCTCATGTGATGAAGTATTTGATGATAGTAAAGATGACAGTGATTGTGTCAAGTCATTCCTTTCCCCAATAACCCCTCCGCCCAGACAGCAGTCTGACTCCCAAATGGCACCCTAGTCCAATGTCTAGTACGGTAGAATATAGGACCCACAGGGCTCTGTTCAACATTAGTGGTCTACGTGGTTCCATTTAGGACACCATCAGTCTGCTAACAGATATTGATTTATTATGCCTAATGAATCGATTCAATGCCATCATATTCAGAATGCCATCGTCTCACGTAGTGCCTTTTGACACAGACCCAGAATGTTATATTGAGAAATTAGACAGTTTAATCGTTTTATTAAACTTTTAATGTAAATTGCTATCACTGTGTCATTTTAGTGTTAGCAGGGTAGGAATTTCACGATGGCCATGGCTGGCGAGGCCCCTTTGTGTGGCCATAATGCCCTGCTAAAATCATAATTATTTTGTGCCCTTACGCTGAGCAGAAAAAATTTAATTCCTCTGACTCGCTACCAGTTACTACTCCCAAATATGCACTAGTCAGAGGCCAACAGACTCCGCAGGAACTCTGAGATTTACATTCTCATTGGCCAATCATTGCATTTATCAAACATATACACACACACACACACACACGCACAAGCACACACAGGGCCCTATTTTAACAATCTAAGCGCACAGCGTGAAGCGCATGGCGCAGGTGCGTTTAGGGCGTGACCAAATCCTCTTTTGCTAGTTTGACGATGAACAAAAGGGTCTGTGCGCCAGGCGCATGGTTCAAAGAGAAAGTGTCTTCATTAATTCATGGGTGTGTTTTGGGCGTTAAATACAATAAACCAATCAGAGTGTCATCTCCTATTCCCTTTAAGAGTCAGGCGCGTTTGAACCTTGCTATTATGATGGCGGATTTGCACTGTAATATTTCTATTTGTAATCTTTTGCGTGTTTGTGTGCTACTGTGCTTCCCTGTGTGTGTGTAACCAGCATATGTTACTTATGCGCACTGTGCATAAGCCTAGGTGCATTTGAATCATTTGCTGTTAAAATAACAACAGCGCTATTGACTTTAGACCAGTTTTTTTTTGGTCAATGGCGCGATCACTTTCCGATGCCTTAAAATAGCACTACGCCAAGAATTATCCTGAACACACCTCCCTGTGAGACCAGCACGCCCATGGGGCAAAGATGGGCGCAGGTAAATTTGCTATTTAAATGACGCGGGTTTGCAGATAGTTAGCTATGCTAGCTGGTTGCTAATTTTACACACAATATATTTATTCTGAGACAAAACATGAAAACATACAGGCCGCGACAGCTACACAACCACAAACCACAGACACAAGTCATCACTGCCTTCCTGACGCTGCCTCATCACTAAGCTCTGGCTTTATGCGTACATCTGTAAAAGTGTGAATGTGTATGTAGCTATGTGAATAATAGGAGTCTATCTTAGAGGCGTTCCATTGTTTTCCTGATCTTTTACTCTCCGCTTGACTTGATTCAAAGAGTGAAAACGGTTGTATTTTCGAAAATGTTGTGGTGACGTCACTGTAAGAATTTGTGGACACTTACGGTGGCAGAGTTGGAAATTACCAAACGCGCTGAGAAGGTGTTGTTAGTGACTGTTGTGTCGGAATCATGACGGGCACAACTATTTTGAGCTGTTTAGGGGTCTGGAGTTATGTTATGGAGAAGGCTATTTTCCTGCAAACCATTTACAGTCCTTCTGTCTAATTCATCCTGTGTTCATAGGGTTTGATCTCAGTATAGCATGTCATAGGCTTAGACCCTTAACGTGTTGGAGGAGGGAGAAAGGGGGAAAATAAATATATATTCTTTTCAATTTCTAAAGCAATTTACTTGTCGGTTTAGCTTGATGGCCTTAGTTCCCTGGATGATGGCAGTGGTGCCCTGGCAAATTGGGCATCTCCTTAAGGCTAAGTGGCCTTGCCTCTAAAATCATGAAATTCCATGCCTGATTGTAAGTGTAATGTAAATGGTACACAATTATTAAGCCACTGTAGAAGATAACCATAACTCCCTAACCAGTCCAGTTTCTTATCTCTTCTTCTTTTCCACTTTATTAAACACTACCTGGTTACATTTCATCTGAAAGGTGAGGCCAGCTACTGGCGATAAAAGGCAAGCTAACTGATCATCTCCTCTTCCCACACCCGAATATAGCTCCATTGTGTAAAAGCCCAGGAGAGCGCCGAACTGTCTCCGCTCTCCCCCTTCTCCTGCTGTCACTAAGCACCCCAATTACATTATTCTCCAAGCCTGCCATCGGACAGCGCTATTTCAGGCTTCAGAGGCCATTTGAGTTCTACTCATTTAATTTCCGCCTCTTGATTGGTATTACGGTGGTGTGAGTTAAACTTGGTTAGGGATGACATACCACCGTTGTTACAGTTGATGGTTCCTCCACGGTGATCCTATCAGATACTGCTGAGAATGATGGACTGAACCAAACACTTCAGTTTTGATGACGAGAGGATGAGTGGCAGGTGCCGGTTCAGTTTTCTATTGGGCCCTATCATAGACAGTTGAGTCATGAATGGTTTAATCATTCGATGCTAGAGACGGTATTGCATGATGACCTCAAGCTTCCTTATTTCCCTCTCCCTTCCTATGTCTCTCTCGCTCTCTCTCTCTGTTGGCTCTAATTTGCGTCCAGAAACAGGATGGTTATGAAGGGTTGATCTGATAGTAATTTATCTGCTGTAACTAACGCTTGCACCCTAGAAGCTCTGTGCTGGCACTGGCCAAGGGATCTTCTCCTTCAACTCTAAATTAAGTCAAAAAGATATTATCTTTCTTCATCAACTACATAAGCAGCGATCAGAGCCCGGCCCGTGACTAATACTGTAGCCAATAATAGAATCGTCCATCCAACTAATTGTGCATCTTTCTCATGACATTGTAATGTCTGTGACGGTTCTTAATTTTATAAATTAACTCATTTGTACATGTGATGTCTAATCCTGCAAAACATTATTTTTTTCACATTTTGTTTTGTTACTGATAAAATGAGTCATCATTTGCTACTTGCTACTTACTACATTGCAAGACAATTATGTGTTTGGGCATCAAGCATTTTATAAAACACTCAAAAATATTTCATACCAACTCATTTTACAACAAAATTATAGAAATGGGTGAGCTATCAGAAAATGTTCTTACCTCAATGACGCACTGCTTTGGTCAAAGGTTCCTTCTGTCAAACATGTATGCTCTTCTAGACTTCCTTGTACAGTTAGCAGTGATAAGAACCATGTCAAACGCTCTATAGAAATTGCTTGTGTGTAGGTCTGGCACCTGTGACTTCACCCCCACTTTTATAGTTGATTAAAGAGGAAACGTTACAGAAAACAAGGTAAACGAGGTGGCGCATTGGATCGAATTAAAATCTATTGAACTCACTCCCAGGGATTCTGACGTTTTTAGCTGCCCGAGTATCACTGGTCGTGGTGGAGGACTAGCTGTTATTTTTTTAAATAGTTTAAGTGCTGTAATTTGCCAGTTGAAATTTACTAAAGTTTTTAGGTACAGCTGATCAAGGTGGATAGGTCTAGTCCAATGATATGTGCAATTGTATATAGACCTAAATATAATAAGGAATTTATCCAATAATTCTCAGAATTCCTATCCTCTGTTGTACCTACCTCTGACAACCTTTTGATTGCGATTTCAACAGTCATGTCTGCTTTCCTGCAAAAATTATTGTTAGAGTTTGAACAACTTATTGTCACATTTAGTGCCCTATCTTGCTCCCGGCGCAATGCAGTGCAAAGCCAAATGCAGTTGTCAATTTACCATCCAGCGCCCGCATCTTTTAAATAGCAAATGCACCTGCGCCCATCTTTGCACCCATGGGTGTGCTGGTCTTACAGGGAGGTGTGCTCAGGATAATTCTTGGCGTAGTGCTATCTTGAGGCATCAAAAAGTGATCGTGCCATTGACCAAAAAAACCTGGTCTAAAGTCAATAGTGCAGCATGTCATTGTTATTTTAACAGCAAATTAGTCAAATGCACCTAGGCTTCTGCACAGTGCGTGCAGACTATGCTGGTTACACACACACACACACACACACACACAGGGAAGCGCAGCAGCACGCAAACATGCAAAAGATCAAAAATAAAAATATTAAGGTGCAAATCCGCCATCATAATAGCAATGCGCCAAGTTACATACGTGTCTGGCACTCTGATGACAGTGAGATGACACTCTGATAGGTTTATTGCATGTTATGCCCAAAACACACCTATGAATTAATGAAGACACTTAGTACAACCATTTTGAACCATGGACCCTTTTTACCGCCGTCAAACTAGCAGAAGTGGATTTGGACATTCCCAAAGCGCACTTGCGCCATGCGCTTCACGCCGTGTGCTTAGATTGTTAAAATAGGGCCCTTAATCTCATTCAGTCAGTTGTGGAACCCACACACCAGCATGGTCATACATTAGACATTGTTTTATCCATAGACGATATTTGTGTGTCTGATCATGAACCTGTTGTTTTTAATGCTACTCTTCCATACTCAGTCCCAAAGTATAAATTGTCAGGCACCTTATCTCACACTATTAATCCTTCCACTGAGATAGTTCTGATTCTCAGAGGCCTATACACTGAAAGAAAAAAATATTTGATCCCCTCCTGTATTTGTACATTTTCCCACTGACAAAGTTATTATCAGTCTATCATTTTAATGCTAGTTTTACAACTAGAATAACAACAATAAAATCCAGAAAAACGCATTTCAAACAAGTTATTTACAATGTTAATTACAATGAGTGAAATAGGTATTTGATCCCCTTTCAATCAGTAAGATTTCTGGCTCCCAGGTGTCTGTTATACAGGTAACAAGCTGAGATGAAGGGAGTGGAGTGCTCCAAATGTCAGCTTGTTACCTGTATAAAGGACACCTGTCTACAAAAGCAAGCAATCAATCAGATTCCAAACTTTCCACCATGGCAAAGACTAGAAAATAGCTGTCCCAGGATGTCAGGGACAAGATAGTAGAACTACACAAGGATGGAATGGTCTACAAGACCATCGCCAAGCAACTTGGTGAGAAGGTGACAACAGTTGGTGCTATTATTCACAAATGAAAGAAACACAAAAAACTCCCTCGGTCTGAGGCTCCATGCAAGATCTCACCTCGTGGAGTTGCAATGATCATGAGAACGGTGAGGAATCAGCCCAGAACTACACGGGGGGAACATGTTAATGATCTCAAGGCAGCTGGGACCATAGACACCAAGAAAACAATTGGTAACACACTACACCACGAAGGACTGAAATCCTGCAGTGCCCGCAAGGTCCACCTGCTCTGGAAATCACATGTACAAGCGCATCTGAAGTTTGCCAATGAACGTCTGAATGATAAAGAGGAGAAATGGGTGAAAGTGTTGTGGTCAGATGAGACCAAAATCAAGCTCTTTGGCATCAACTCAATTCGCCATGTTTGGAGGAGGAGGAATGCTGCCTATGACCCCAAAAATTCCATCCCCACCGTCAAACATGGAGGTGGAAACATTAGGCTTTGGGGGTGTTTTCTGCTAAAGGGAAAGGACAACTTCACCACATCAAAAGGACGATGGACAGGGCCATATACACTTTCAAATCTTGGGTGAGAACCTCCTTCCCTCAACCAAAGTATTGAAAATAGGTTGTGGATGGGTATTTCAGCATGACAATGACCCAAAACACACGGCCAAGGCAACAAAGGAGTGGCTCAAGAAGAAGCACATTAAGGTTCTGGAGTGGCCTAGGCATTCTCCAGACCTTAATCCCATAGAAAATCTGTGGAGGGAGCTGAAAGTTGAAGTTGTTAAACATCAGCCTCGAAAACCTTGATGACTTGGAGAGGATCTTCAAAGAGGAGTGGGACAAAATCCCTCCTGAGATGTGTACAAACCTGGTGGCCAACTACAAGAAACGTCTAACCTCTGTGATTGCCACCAAGTACTAAGTCATGTTTTGCAAAGAGGTCAACTACTTATTTCACTCATTTAAATGCAAATCAATTTACAATTTACAACTTTTTTTAAATTAGTTTTTCTGGATTTTTTTGTTGTTATTTTGTCTCTCACTGTTCAAATAAACCTACAATTAAAATTATAGACTGATTATTTCTTTGTCAGTGGGCAAAAGTAAAAAACTAAAACATTTTCCCCCTCACTGTAAGTCCTGTTCTCTCTCTAATTCCATTGATGCACCGTCTTCTAGCGTAAGCAGGTGCAATTGCTTGGAAATAATAAACAAATGATGGGTTAGAGCAATGGTTGAGTGGCTAACTGGCTAACTAGTACGTTTTTATGGGGTTTCCTTCTAACCAGCCCCAGGCCTATCTAGAGTGGAGCTTCAATGTAGCATCATTAGCTTCAATGTAGCAATTGTGATTTTGGAAAAACTTGGAGGAACTAACGTAAAGTAATAAAAATGCCCAACAGAGTACTGCCAACTCTATTCTATTTAAATCCAGGGTGGTTGTATACTTTTTGGTGCAATTGTTTGGAAATAACAAACAAAAGACAAGTTCGAGCAATGGGTGAGTGGCTAACTGGCTAACTAGAACTTTGTCTGGGGTTTCCTTCCAGTCAGCCCCAGGAATATCTGGAGTGGAGGTAGCATCATTAGCTTAAATGTAGCTAAATACTTGTAGGAACAAACATAAAATAAAAATAATATTTTGCAGATTCTGGCTTAATCTGTACTTAATGAAGGGTTGTAGGGCTTATAGCTCAGGGACGATATTGTGACTCCTAGTAAATGTTTCAAATTGCGGTGTATAATTTCTAGCTAGTAGCCAAGGTCTTTATGCTAAATTCAACTCCACCGAAGCGACTCGCATTGCGCAGGACTAAAGTATGGAGTTAATTAGTCTAGGGTATCGCTTTTAAATACTATATTTAGAAAAAACTTTTTGCACACTTCTAGTATTTGGGCAGGTGCGTAGGATAATATCAATCGTGACGGATCATAAACTTAGGAAAAACCATCCTGCATACTGACTATTTCGCAAGCAATAATGTAATAGTAAAAAACAACGTTTCGGTCTCAGAACTTCATCAGGTGTGCGGGACGTTTTTTCCTAAATACTATATTTAAAATGTTTGATTTACTCTGAAAATGGACTGCATTTATATAGCACTTTTCTAACCATTGGCCACTCAAAGTGCTTTACAATGCCTCACATTCACCCATCCATTCACTGATTTATACACCGACGGCAGTGTCAGCCATGCAAGGCGCCAGTCAGCTCGTCGGGAGAAGCTGGGGTTAGGTGTCTTGCTTATGGACACCTCGACACTTGGTCAGGAACACACAGGGGATCAAACCACCAAACATCTGGTTGCTAGACAACCTACTTGACCCACTGAGCCACTGCCGCCCCGCGGCATTTGAGAGACCGTACAATTTCAGTAATTGTCGGAAACTAGTCCTCCCCCACTACATCTATCACTAGTGGGATACCTCAAGGCTCTGATCTAGGCCCCATTTTATTTTAATTCTATATGCTTCCCTTGGGTACCATTTTTCAGAAATATAACATCTCTTGTCACTGTTATGCCAATGACACACAGTTGCACCTTCCTCTGAAACTTGGTGACAACCAGTGGAGGCTCGTCCATTGAGGCAGGGGAGGTTGTTCCTCCTCATTTTTTTGAGAGACAAAAGGGAGTTCAAAAATATAAAAAATAGTAATTGGTTCAAATAAACTCTTAATAAATCTCTGTATAACTTATAATTCATTTATTATTTTGAAATAAATAATTTAAATGATGATTAAAATGTTTAAACAGTGACATCTGCAGGCAGATTGGTGAGTTGTTTGGAAAATAACATACTGTAGACTACTAGAGGAGGCTAGAGGAGGTAATCGTCTCTTTTACCGCCAGGGAGGGACATCTTAGTATCAATTCAATGCACTTCTATTTTTTCATACCTTTTTCATGCTAGTTTCTTATTGGCCAAGACACATGTCATAAGATGCCTCGGAGGAACCCTCTCCCTTACCAATCAAAAACCATAACACAATATTGACATCTCGTTCGTCCAATGATTTGTTCCAGATGTCATCTTCAATTCTCCATCAAAGTTGTACACTATAACGACCTGATAATAAAGCAAATATCAACTGTGTTTAGCATAAGAGAATTATAACCTCAAATTGTGGACAGCGTTTTATTCTTTTATATTTTTATTGAGAATTAGCTAGCTAGTGTGCACATTGTGAATTACCTTGTGATTTTTCAACATTACCTTTTCCGTGTTGTTTCAGTAGCTAGCTAGTTTTAGCTTGTGCAGCTCGGGAGGTTTAAGCCAATGATTTGGCTAATATGGATTTCGGTCAGGACATTAATGGTGAGGCAGAGAGGCATGACATTGGACACAGACATTGGGATGGAAAAGAACCACGAGTGGATTATTTGTTGTTGCAGCAATTCCAGAGTTTGTATTATGCAGAGAAGGTAAGGATCAAACTCCACAGATTACATTTACCATAAATGCTCAAGGTCGCCAGATAAATTCAAAATTCAACATGGTCTGGTATGAGAAATTTTCTTGGCTA
>JACXGM010005172.1:14566-29036 GCA_016801145.1 Umbra pygmaea
GGTCTGGCATATTCCACCCTCCTTTACCTTGCCAGTCAGAGCAGACCCCCCCCCCCCCATGAGAGCAGTCAATCACAGAAAGAACAACCCAGAATCACAAAAAGAAAGAATGTTGGTTTAGACTCCATACTAAAAATACGAATGCAGTGGGGGCTAGATGGTTATGATTTCACTATGAGTAAAGTTTGATCATCTTACATCTCAATTAATATAATCTCACTGTAATCACTTTAGATTAATAATTAATACAAATTCACATTCTAGCTCTCTCATATTTAGAGAATGACACATTAAATACTTTCTAACATTCAATGTAATTCATAGATTCCAAGAGAATACGAAACCGAAGTAGGACTGTGAATGTGTACTACTATATACTTAACAGTGACACTTTCCTCGCAAATTACAATAATGAAAAAGTAACGTCAATGCAGAGACACTATGAATCATAAATCACCACGGTTCAAGTTACCACCTCACAATCCAGACGACAAACTGCCATTTGTTGATTATCATAAATTACCTCAAATACATATGGACAGTTCAATGCCTATTGAATAATAGAAGCATGACAGTGCATAAGACTGACAAACATGCTTGTTAGCTTGAGCAACTTCCACAATCCATCATCGCTGTCAGTAGCATAGCAGGGGTTGGGTAAACAGTCAGACACTCTGATTAATTATAGGTTTGGTAAGAGAAGCTGCCACTCACCTCTCTAGGTGATTTATGCTATCATATGCACTAAACATTACTAACAACATCACAGTCAATTTTAGAATTACTCTCCATCCAGGCAATGTGCACGAGGTGGAATGATGGGGGAACAGCCAAACAACTGACCGTCATGCAACGTTGTCTCTAGTTCTCTCTCTAGGAAAGCAGATGTGTAGTCTAAAGTTGACAAATATCATGCAGCACAGTTCATGTCAATGTCTTTTGCTGATGTATTACAATATCCTCTAGCCCTGTCAACCTGTAAGGGGAACTCCAGTCAGTGGCTAAATAGTTACTCTGAGTGTGGAAGAACCCCACAGGTTTAGGCAAGTGGAGTGGACCAATTTGTAAAGGCAAGCTGCACATCACAGACTCTGATGAGCTCATATATTTCTACTAAGGTTTTAACCTACAAGCAGCTTTCATCAACCTATCATGATTAAAATCAAAAGTTACAGATAATGATAATGCATGTTTCTTAGTATAGTGTAGCACAATGTTTGTTTTTTGGCAAAGGTAACACTATATAAAGCTAGAAGCCATCTATTTAGGTGTGTCTCCACTTTTGCCAAAGGACTACAGACGATGTAGTGACAGCCGCCAGAGAAATGCCAATCATGGCAGTTTTTTTGTCTCCTGCTGTTTTGGGTTGAGTTGACTGTGGAAACTACGACTGTAGAGTGGTGGTGTAATATGATCTTTGAATCGCTGACCTGAGTCAGCTGCTGTCCTGGTTGGTGGTTCCCTGCACTCCAAAATATACCAAGCTCAAATCTTTACTGAGATCAAGCGTTTAGGGATGACAGGAGGTCAGTGACTTTCACTCAAACCAAAAATACCCAGAATTTTCCCATTAGGGATTTTTCTAATGTTTTGTGGCATGTGTGTAAACACAGACTGATCTCACCCCAAGGCGTACATATAACACAATGTTGTTTCTATCGCGCTATAGAAACGCCAAATTAACTTTTTGCGTGGTATAGATGTGCCAAAGTGGTGTGTAATGGGTACGCCAAACTTATTCATGTCATACATACACCAACATCCTATCTAAATGTTCACCTAACCTTTACACTAACCTTAACCACACTGGAGTGTTGCCTAACCTTAACCATTCCCTGTAAGGTGTTGCCTAACCTTAACAGTTCCCAATATTAACTTATGCCATCTCTATAGCATGCGAAAATTGAATTTAGCGTATTAATAACACGAAAATGTAAAGTGTAATTTCCTGTTATCAATATGTAAAGGGGTGAGGTTATGTTGGTAAACATGTTTGTAAGACTGTATTTAAAGTGTGTGTAAAAATGTGTGTACATTTTCTCTATAAAAAATAGAACATCCACAGACCTTCACGAATATCATTGGCAGAAGTGGGTTAAATATTATTAGAATTTGTTCAAATACTGTAGCCTGCACTGGCTCTCGAGTGGCAGATCAGCAAGGTTTGCAGTCATATTATCATTGTATCAGGACTAAACACGCTGCCTGTTTAGTCCTGATAACTTATGTTAAATGATTAAATAGTACTTGAACCAATGGGTGGTCAGTGGTGGATTTTAGTGGCAAGCAGCTGGACACAAGCTCAATATGTTGCCATGTAAACACCAACAATAACCATATTCCTGTACAAACACAGTAACGCTAATGTTTCCTGCTTAGAAAATCAAGTGTACTGTAAGTGTTTCATTAAGACAGCTGCTCCGGGAATCAATGGGGGGAAAAAATATATAATTTCACATTCAGCCCCATGGACAATTGCTCCCCATGGACCAACGATGAACATGTCTCAAAGTGCACCCTATTCCCTGTATAGTGCACTTGGTCCCATATGGATTGTCAAATGCATACTATAATAGGAAAAGTGCTGCCTTTTTTGGGGGACATGATAGCCTTGCAAAATATTTGTTTTCCTTCATGCAAAGTCAAGACCACCTAGCTGTACTGTAATGCGAGCCAGTGGATTCCAGCTGGCTTTAACATGTCTGAAAGATAGAGCCAAATGAGACTTTCGGCCCTGTACGCTGGCAGGGGCTTGCAGGTCATCTCCAAGCACGTACTGCAAAGCCAACAGACTGCCACCTCGCTTTTTGATCTTTATCTGTAGACTAATTTAGTCAGGCTCTAGATGGACGCTTTGCTTCGCTCCACAAGTAAGAGGCCTTTGAAGATGTAAAGTCTTTGTTATGAGGAGTAGGCTACAGCCAAATCACTGGTGTGGGTAATACTGAGGAGTTATGCCTGGTGTTTCATTACAAGTGTTCCTCCAAATGTGCACTTTAGTGCTTAAAAAACAGCTTTCAGCCTGAAGTAACCTGCCATTAACAAGTCGTTTGTCTGTGATGATCTCCATATGCAAAAAACGTAGTTCCATTGCAGAAATAAAATCATATATTTTCTGTCACGCCATCGCAAATGTGGAGTGCCTGAAGGAAAACAAATAATATGTCCTGGAATGAGTCTGTATTTGTGCTGCTTTCATTGGAATCGCATGAGCCAATCCAAGGCGAGCAATACCCTCGCATGCTATGCTGTTAAAGACCTATTTTTTCTCTCATGATTTATTTATCTTGTTGAACATTGCAGAAACATTTTGTCTTGTCTTCAAGAAGGGATCCAGAAACAAGATCCGGTGAAAACTAGATTCACCACTGCAGCTGAGCAGACTGACATGTTCACGAGATTCACCTTGAGCTAGTTGGCTTTGTTGATGTTGCAAGTTCAGGATGAGAATGTGGCCATTTGTGACACCTGCAGTTATTTTAAAGAGGAAATAAACACATTCACATTATACTGTAAATGTTAAAAAAAGAAAAAAAGTCAAGTTTTTACAATTGAGTTCTGGGTCAGGGACACTTTAAAAAGAAACAAACAGGGAAGATCCTTTTTTACACGTCCATCTACCCTGTTCAAAATGTCATAATCAAAAACAAACAAGATTTCCACTAAAATAGTAGTGAACGGGACTTCTTAATTCAGGGAGGATGCAGAAGCACATAAACTTTGGGTTCAAAAATGTGCATTGTACAATATATATTACATACAACTTATACATCCCTGGGTTGGAAAAATAGTTCGGTATTTATGAAACAGAGCTTATACAGTAACTGCCTGAAGTAGAAATGTGGTAAATACTTAGTTACTTAAGTTATTTAGTCAATTTTGGGCTAAATAAGTCAAACACAGGTCCAAGGACAGGTCTAAGGACAGGTCTAAGGCCTAAATAAGTAAAACACAGGTCCAAAGACAGGTCTAAGGACAGGTATATGGCCTAAATAAGTTAATCACAGGTCCAAGGACATGTCTAAGGACAGGTCTAAGGACAGGTCTAAGGTCTAAATAAGTAAAACACAGGTCCAAGGACATGTCTAAGTGGCCAACAATGAACTTCAAGCATGAGGATCTTGGCGCGCCACTAACTTGACTCGAACACATTAACCACAATCCTGATAAATTTAACCCAGTTGGAGGATATTGACAGGTGAAAATGATTGTACTGTTATGTAGTATGCTTGGAAGTGAAGGGAGAAGCTGGGATAGAGTCATCATGTTTGACAGATGACCCATACATCTCACCCTTTCATCGTGCAGCACAGTTGTTGGTTTAGCTCAGGGCCTCACAGTAGGAGCTGGCAGAGGGGAGAGACTCTCAGCAGGCATAGCGAAAGAGAGGTTGGCTTTGCAGTACTGAGCATCACAATATCATGCTGACTGACAGCTCCAACTACCTCCAAAAGACCATAGGTCTTATGGCATGTGAAAAAAATACTGTCTGTTGCAGAACTCTGTGTTCTACCTTTTGCCTTGGCCGTGTGATTCAGGTAATTGTTCTGTTGCAGAACTCTGTGTTCTACCTTTTGCCTTACCCGTGTGATTCAGGTAATTGTTCTGTTGCAGAACTCTGTGTTCTACCTTTTGCCTTACCCGTGTGATTCAGGTAATTGTTCTGTTGCAGAACTCTGTGTTCTACCTTTTGCCTTACCCGTGTGATTCAGGTAATTGTTCTGTTGCAGAACTCTGTGTTCTACCTTTTGCCTTGGCCGTGTGATTCTGGTAATTGTTCTGCTGCAGAATGAAGTAGAGGCAGGTCAGACACCTCACTGGTGGTATTGATCCAGGGTGCCTAAGACATTTCCACAGTACTGTACATACATTTCTCAAAATAACAGCTTTTAATAATGTTAAAACACACCAGTGCACTAAATCCACAACAAAATGCATATTCATTATTATTACTGAATTTTCCTTTAGTAGATTTAAGATGATACAAGCCAACAAGGCATTTATTTTCATTATTGAAATCCAGATAAATCCAGTAGCCTCATCATAGGGGGTCTGTTGAAGGCAGTGTGGAGAAGCTATGATGCCATACGGGCTTGAGCATTAGTCTCAAATTCTCTGCTGTATTATTTCACACAGCTGGTCTTAAGACTCTCTCAAACTTCATCCTTAAATGAGCTGCTTCCCAAATAAAATGAAATAGAGGGAGGAGATCACTGTTCAAGTGTGAACGGCAGTGGATTATACGGTTACAATTAACCTTTTATATAAGGACGTGTCTTTTGATGCACATCCCGTCAGGCTGATCTGCTCCTTATCATGCTGTTAAAAAAATCTACTGGATCCAACAACTTGCCCACAACTGAGCTTTCAGACATCCTACCCACCACAAGGAGTCAGTACAATGCAAAGAGCCAACGCAACCGTGTCTGACATCCATTGCCCCCACCATAGAAAATGCTGAGCCCATTATCACTGCCCTCTTCAGTTCTCCCAGGCATTGTTGGAATGGCACTAGCAGAATTAGAACCAAGGTCACAAAAAACACCTGTAGATACCTACTGAAGGCACTCCTCTCCCACTACACAGCTACTCATCAGGACGCAGCCCCATCAGCTGGTCCACTGCGTCAATTATGAGACACATTTCACACAATCACTGTTCTGCAACATAAAGTATGTCTGTGCTAGCCCTAGGAGATCATATTTGGTTACTAATTTTTAATTTATACGTGTGAAAATGTGAATAAAAGTTATGCCTGGATGATGATATAGTGTAATAGTGATATTTGTGTAATCAACAAGACATATGAAAAGTTGTACACAAAATGTAAAAATGTAATGAAATTATTTTTTGTTGTCTCTGAAAGTACTACCATTAATCCAGTTTGTTGAATTTCCCTTTTTTTCTCCTTTTATTTACATAGAATTATGCTTATTGTAGCTAATAGCTGACTTCTGAAAACACGGAATCTCTCAGGATGGAGAGAAAGGAAAAACAATTTCCTTCGTATAAAGATTTCTTCCTATTTCAGTTAACTGAGGTATATTTCATGTCCTGGCTCATTTATTATTTTGCTTTAAGAGGTATAGACTGGACATTTGTGTTTTATTCAAATACTTTACTTGATTGGTGTGTATACAATTTCATGAAGGGTGCCAATATTTGAGTTGACATTCCACTCCATTAACAGTAAATGTCCTGCATCATTAGGGCATGAAGAGTTGTTTAGTAGAAATGATCCTCCTCTCATGTGGTTAGTGTTGACCCCAGAGTGATAGAGAAAACAGTGGCGACACTCGTTGATTTCTGGAACTATTCGAGGCTGCATACCATAAAACGGAGACACTCCCATTGGCTTCTGCTGCCCACTTCCGGGGTATGCAGCCTCGAATAGTTCCAGAAATCAACGAGTGTCCCAACTTTTCTCTCTCTATGGCTCTGATTGACACCAGAGGTGTTTAGAAGCACAAAACAGGTTGTAGTTTGTTACAATCAGGGTGGGGTGGTAGTAGTGACATGTTGTAAGATAGGAAATCCTTCAACAGTTCAATAAAGAGGGTCATTGGAGGGTCTTGGAATGGAGGTAGATATGCAGGATTCATTGGACAAAATGGCTAAAAGGGCTGGCCAGGACCATAGTTATGTTTTTTCGATTGGAGGGCCACAGTGTGTTCTGTGACATGTTGATGACTGGAAGTCGATGAGGATTGTGCACAGTCAGTTGTAGCCGTCAGTCAAGCAAAGCTTGCGCAGAGCCAGTTGGCAATCTGCCCTCAAAGCTAACACAAAGCCGCAAGAGATACCTGCAATTCGTCATAGCTATAAAATAACATTCTTAGTCCAAAGTGTCATTAGACCAGACAGGTTTGTGTTCCTAGGGGGATGATGTTTAGCGCCATATCAATATCCTTACAAAGCTTTTTATTATTAGGACCCCCCCATATTTTTATTTTTATAATTATTTCCCCATTTTTCTGTCCTACCAATTGGTCTTGTCCAATTTTCCCACTGACCCCGCCGTGTCGTCAGAAGTGTGATGGTGAAGGACGTTCATATGGTTCATCCATCCGCATGTTGCCGAGCCGCCAATTTCTTCCACTCTGCTCTACCAACACGGAAGCCTTTAATCGAATCATGTACGGGATGATTACACTCAGCAACTACCGGTATAAATCTGCAATTTATCCGCCGGAGAACCCATAGTCAGGCTCGAACTACTGAATATCTTGATGTCACTTGTCCTGCAATGCAGTGACTTAGCCTACTACGCCACGCGGATCCCCACCCCATATTTTTACACCAGTTGGCAAGACAGTAACGTTTTAAGGAGATGTGTAATCCATCTTCACTACATTACTTTCATACTGTTTTTATAAAGGGAAAAGACCCAGAGGGTAGTACATTATTTATTTTTTTCATGAGAATTGGAATGCAGCCAAGGACAAATTTCTCACACTGCATGTTGCTGCAGACCTCCAGGTAAGATCTCACTCATAGAGAGAGCAACACGTTTTGGTTACACTTCTCCAATTGTAGAAATATTTGCCAGATATTATACCGCAATGCTGTTATTGCTCAAGCAGGTTTACTGTATCTAAACATCCACTGAATTCTGCCATTCAGATCTGGGCAGTTTTTTTTCCCATGTCAATTAAAAGAAGGCTCCTTGAATATCTACAGTTAAGTTGTGCTCTCAACTTTCAAAATTCTTAAACTAATATTAATGTGTCTAAAGTATCTCATACTAAGCCAGAGTGTAGATTGGACTGTTGGAAGACTTAAGAACTGTTTGGAAGAGAACAACTAATCTCTTGTTGACTGTGGAAATGCATCCAGGTATGACACTCAAAGAGAAAATTCCTGCAGGATTTCCACGCAGCACAAGTGACACATCTTTGAGTTTACTCAACTAATCGTTAGATTTAGAGTCCCCTGTCTGTTTCACACATAACAAATGCTCTGCAGCCTACAACATTCCCCAGTCAGTACAGCCTGTAAAGAACGGACCCACACAGAGCATTACAGTGGACACCTTTTAATGCTGAACAAACAAATGTCTCACGCTCTTAGTTAAACACACAGCAACTAGTCACAACCTACATTTTCTGGACCATGAAGAAGTCTAACAAAAAGGATTTAACTAACATACACTGGAAAGTACACAAGTATGAGGAAATAGAACAAGTAATAATCACATGTCTAATCTGTTGTTTACTAGATTAAAAGAAGTCAGTGGCAAATCACAATCCAAATAGATTATAGACCTGACTGGCTCAATATTTAATACCACCATCACCATATCAAACACTGCGTCTAACTCACATATACATGTACGACATATATGGATCTGATAGAACATTTTTTAGGTCATTGACCATTATATTGGGTGCTACACATTGGTGGTGGATCAGGTGGGCATTTACCCCTCACAATTTAAAAGGGCTTTGTGTGCCTTGAAAAGAGCTATGTAAATTGAATTAATTAATAAATAAGATCATGTTGTCTTCTCATAGCACGCCAAATAGCACAATGTATGCATTAATACGGTTGTGGGTTTTATGTTTAAATTACTTTATTGGAGTTGAACCAGTTGAACTTCTCAAGTGTTGCAGGTTTTTGACTGCCAAGCTGACACACATTTGACTGGCTGGCTGGTTGACTTTTTCTGTTCCTGTCTACAGCTGGAATAAAGAGAGGAACATAGAGCCAAAACCCAGCTGAGACAGACCTAGCAATTTGCTCTGCTGTTTCTAAGGGAGCCTTAATAAACATATCCAGCCCGTTCCATTGCCCTTGGGTGAGCTGACTCAAGCCTGAGGGTCACTGAGAATGTCTTGGTGTCGACTACGGTCAGGGTTGGTAAGATTGGGAAGTTCCTGTGAGAATACAATAAAAAAGCAGCACAACAAACCTACACACTAAAGAAACAGGTGCAGTAATAATCACTGCTTCTAAATCCCCCTATATGCCATGAAAAGATGGGCTTCCACAGGAAAAGTAATTATTCTACAATAGTAAATGTGGTCAAGTTAAGTAACAAAGAAAAGATCAACCACTCTTTTGTATATTTGGAATCTACCATGTAATACAATGCCATGGGTTTCATGTTTCACACACACAGTCAAAACAAACAGACTTTTCCAGGACAAAAAATTTTTTAGATTCACATTTTCAAAGAAATTCATATTTAATTACACTGTTACTAACCCAGTGCAAATTTCACTCTCCTACATAAAGCACTCAAATTACCCCATTCTTAAACACAGGATTAAAGTTATGGAAGGAGTGATTATGTTTACATTCCTTTATCTAGGAATACAGGCATTACCTGGGATTAATTTAATTTCACATATAATCTGAAAACATGACATCACTCCTGTCTCACCCCAGTTTCGTACAGCTGTCACTAAGGCAGCTGTTTGAGCCGCTCCTTGGGTCAAAGTGGACATCCTAGGTCTACGACCTGACCCTGAGTCTAACGCCTGTTTCCCTCTTCTTAAAGCCAACAGATAATTCAATGAAGCGGGCTTAAGGTGCTGGGTCTGACTAGCATAGAGGCACGACAAAACCTCCTCCTCCCCCAGGCTGACTCCCATAATCTTCACTCAGGTGCTGTGTGTTTGGACAGCTTGAAGGGCACGTGAATCAAGACAAAGAAAGTTCCTAGAGATCTGATCCCACAGGGGGCTACTTTTATTCAGGGTGCGTATAGGGACTACAGCACAGGCCCGGGAATCTAACAGCACAAAATGGATGCCACTGCTGCATAAATAGACAGGGATCAAATCTAGCAACATCTTAAGTGCACTACATGCACTTTGAATTCCTCATGTTGTACATTACATTTGACCAGCATTGATATTACGGTACTACAAAAGTAGTGTACAATAAGGAATAGGTTATTCTTGATGCTGGCTTTATCTCTGCTGGGGCATGTTGCTGAGCGGAATTAGTTACAAAGCATTGGCATTATACGTTACCCACAAAACTGAATAACAGAATGAGACTAGCCTATGTTCTGCGCTTGATTTCAAGTTAAAAACATTTGTAAAATCATAAATGTGTCACATGTTTAACATCTAGATGTCAATGGAATCATTGAACTGTGTACTGGGATCAGGGAGACTCCATCCTCTCTAATCTGGTTCCAGATTTTCTACTGCTCTGTTCTAGACTGGGGTGCACTCAGCTCTCTAAAATCCCAAAGGGAATGTTCTGGACAACATCATTTTGCAGAGTTATTGTGAAGAAAGGATGACAAGGCTACATGATTTCCGGTAATCCCTTTGCCTGTTCCCAGCTCTGTTTTGACAAGACAGCACAAACAGATTGAGTACCCGGCTAGTATTCCCGCATGCGACATGTCTGACACAAACTCTGTAGGTGGTTGTCTATCGCCGTGGAATTTTTTCAGGAAACCAGTTTTTAATTGACTCTTCCTTTTATTGAATTCTGCATGTTTGAGCAAGTGTCGACAAGCTCTCTCCCTCTCTCTCCCTATCTCTCTCTTACAATCCCATCTCATTAACTCTTCGAGGGGCAGACATGGTGATAGTTTACTAAAGAGTAAAGAGTCTTAAGCAAATGATCAAGCATGGAAGTCTCCAGGCATGTGTCAGCAGCACTGCTTGGAAAAGAGACTTAATTTGTTGTGGTCAGAGATTTTAAACTGGTATGAACAATAATGGGAAAAATACACCTTGGTATTTATTTATACTTATGTAACACACTGACTTCCAATTTTGATTTAATAACACCAATGACTGTCTGCCGTACTCCTTGATAATTGGTATGATTTCAGGTTTGCTCTTTAAGCTGCATTCCCCAAGGGCGTAGAAACAGGGGGGATGGGGGGGACATGTGCCCACCAATTTTACAGACAGGCAATGTGTTCCCCCCCGACAATATGAAAAATTTGTGAAAAATATATGTTGTGTCCCCCCCAATATTAAACTTGTTCCTACGCCATTGGCATTCCCATACACAGATAAATCCGGTATTAGAAACAGACATTGTTAAATGGGAACAATGATGCATTTCTACAAATCTTCAATTGACTTATGAATATTGACAAAAATAAAAAAATAAAGAAATTTGCTGTTCCCTTTAAAGCCCAATCCTGAACTAAAAACAAACAATTAAAACAGTCTGTTAAAGTGTACTGTAACCTGTACTACAAACACAGTTGAAACCTAATGTGATTTACGGAACCAGGAATTAGAAGTGTGTAAGGACAGTAAGTGATTGTTGGGTGTGGGTCTTGTATCTCCCTACCTGCACTTCTCCTTATCTAAACACACAGCTCTTCAGGGCTTTATTCAACTGGACCATGAGTCTGACCATCTGATTTACGAGGGTTTGTTTCCTATTGAAAACCTGGAAGACATACATGGTATTAGCAAACTAGTCTCAAAAGGCAGGACAAATTATGCATTACAGGTCTGTCGTAAATCACTCTCTCTAAACCAGGCAGGGATTACACACACGCAGACGTAGACGTATGCCTGAACACACAGAGGCAACACACACTCTCGCTAACGTTACTTCAAATGATCACTAATTTATGGCCGAGGCTGAGTGTGGTTGACATGATGGGGTCGAGTGCTAAGCAGTACAACCATGGAGAGGCCTAGTCATGAATCACACACACAAGAAACCAGGAGCGTATATCAAACCCTGCCTGAGCCACCACACACTGGGAACAGAGCGGAGGACATTACAGCACCATTACTTTCCCTAATCAGACGATTAACGTCCAACCCCTCAAAACCCACACACTCCCCCGTCTCCCTGTAAATCAATGGCCCCAGTAAGCAGTAAGGAATACACTATGCCATGCAGTCTCCTACCTCTAGACCTGTTCCCGGTTTAGTCGGCAGCTTTATACTGCAGCCTGGTTCTCATACTCCATAAGACTTGTTGCTTGTTTTTTTCTTCTCTCAGAGCATAAGGTCAGGGTGCTTCTCACTTGTATGTGAGATAAATGGAGCCAGGTCATATCATTATGTGTTCATATCTCACAGAGACAAGTGTGTTTATAGAGGCAAATCAAGTCCTAATGAAGTCATCTCACTCACCGTGTGCCAAATGGCTTCCTATTTACCATGTAGTGTCCTACGTTTTGACCAGATGTCCCAGCGCTCAGGTTATAGTTTTTCCCTATTATAGAAAAGAGGCTGCCATTTTGGACACAGGCAACAGGATCGTGGGATAGGCCCAAAGCCTGTGTATGTGTCCCGTTTCAAACTCCCAGACAGAGACAAATGAAACAACCAGAACATCGCTAATTATAATTTTTGGCAAGGTAAACAGATGTATCAACATCTGTATTTCTTAATTGCAATAGTTTCCTGTGAAATTCTCTACTGGCAACACACTAGAAAACTATAAATCAGCTACAGAGGAGAGGAGGGAGTGACCCAGGGAGAGTTGTTGGTAGTCATGGAAACGTTTCTGATGTGTGTGCCTGTGAGACTTTCGTCTGTTAATCCCCCGCTATGTGTACTGTCTAGATGGTGGCTAGAAGGCCTGTTTATTGCCATGTCAGCTGTGCCAGGGCAGGCAGGCAGGGACAAACGAAGTATCTGCTCTGGTGAAGACCATTAAACCCCACCTGACATCACATGGGCTGCTGGGAAAAGGGCGCAGCTGCCATGTCGCCCAGAGGTTGAATCTAGATGACTGTGTGTGGGGGAGGAGGGTTCCCCCCCAATGTTTCCAGAGCACTCAAATCTAGACCTTTAAATGGCCTCCCGTCCCTTTTTTCCATCTCTTAAACTTTCCTTCGCTCATTCAGCTGTTTCATCTTTTCCGTAAATCTCTCCCATTCAGCAGCCATGTTGTCTGTCCTAGTCAGAGGCCTGGATTAGGATCGGATTTGAGACACGAGCACGAGTCTCTTCATTCAAAATGCTGCTCAACCCACCCTGGCTCCGCCCTCGTGCGCTCATCCCTGCCCGCTTCTGAACCAATGGTCCCGTTGTAAGTGAACACACCAACCGTACAACACACACCAACAACCCGTACGGTCAGTGTATTACCTGGATTTCTACCTCTTTTGTATGAAAGAGCTGACGTTTATTAGCACAGATCGGAAGGTATTGTTTCCATGTCAGAGACATGTCTTAGTAGACAGCACATGTCAAACCATAAGCTTGGCCCACTTGAAGCAGTGCAGGAAACATGTCTTAACCTCACAATGAACAGAGGAGGAGGGACGCGGGGAGAGAAACACAACAATTTAATACAGCTTTACTTTAGTGCTCCTCTCATCCTAAATCCCTTTAAGATGAACTCTACAGGTTATGTTTACAACCCCTGTACTCTGAGGGAGGGAACAAGGTATGACACCTATGGGCTAAACCTGAACATTATACATTCACACGCAGGTGAGTTGACTATGCAACACACCGGTACTGCACATTCAAAATGATCTGAACCACCTTGATGTATACGTTAGGGGTTAGGGTTCGTGTCTGGTTTCACAATCGGCACCAGATAGGTAGCCACCATTCTGTAACCATAACAAAAGCATCGAACCAATAAGATCTCAAGGTGCATAACATGGTCAAAGCATTTTTTCTTTTTTTACCCATTTTCTCCACTCCTAATTTGTCATTTCCAATCCCCCTAACCCAGCCTGGTCAGCAACTCCTTAGCAGGTGTGGTCAAGAGCGCTCACATGGATCCTTCAACCATATGACACTGAGTTGTCTGGTTCTTATCACATTACTGGTTCAACACGACAGCCTTTAGTCAGTACATGCAAAAGAATGACACTTTCACCAGATCTGTACACAAGGAGTAGCTGGAGTGTGATGTGGCAAGGTAGGTTATTCTGACTTGCTAATACTAGTGTTGGGCAAACAAAACTTCCTTACTGTTCTTCTAGCAGCAAAATATGCAGGTAGCACTCAGGATTTTCATCTTCAAAATAAAGGCATTTTTTGGAATGCCTTGCAATGTGTTAAATTGTGGCTTTTATTTTGAAAAGGAAAATGCTGCCAGCATTATATCCTGCTGCTAGAAGAACAGCAAGTAAGCTTTGTTTGCTCATCACTAGCTTATACCATTGTGGTGTAGTTGTTCTGCAAAACTGGACAATTAAACTGCTGCTCAGCTTGCCAGTGGAGTTAGTTTAGTAAAAATAAATATATTTTTCTCCTCAGGGTGATGAAGAACAAACAATGAAATGAAGGAGAGTAATAGTGGAGTGAATGACTGACTACATGGAGCACAGTCGTGGCATCCAGGGGAGCTTAGATTAAATACACGCCTGCTGTAGGGGACGTGGACACTGTCTCACTGTTCTGCCTTTGGGTGTGATCTCTGGGACAGATAGTGATTATTAGTGCCACATAAATCTTCACTCTCTTACTTGTCATATTTCACAAGTGGAGATGCAGGTTGGGGCGGATACACCGTACCAGACATGCCTCTCACCACAAAAACACTATGATCAACACACTCA
>JACXGM010005173.1:0-35817 GCA_016801145.1 Umbra pygmaea
TCTGGTTGGGACCTCAGAACAGAGGGGATGTTGGGTCTGACAAGCAGTTTAATGTCCTGCTGTGGCGGGACTGAACCCACACCCAACCACAAACCCCCCCACGTCTCGATCCATGTCCTGCCCCACACACACAGCTACACACACCTAGATGAACACATACAATAGCACAATCTCACACTAATTGTCAGGCCTTGCCTACAGATGGATACCCCCCCTTACCACAGCGTGGCTCCTGTGGGGACCCCTTCATGAAGAGCATGCAGGGTGCAGCGTTGATCAGCCTCTTCAGACGCTCATTAAGGTCCTCTTTGGGAGGCACCCCCCCCACACCCGGGACTCCAGAGCCCCCCGCCAGCCTCTGGACCTTGGCGGTCAGCTCCGGGGCGTGAGCTCCGTCCAGCCTGTCAATCTTCTGGCCACTCTGAGGCCCGCCCGAGGACGGATGGAGAAAAAAACGGCATTAATAATTTAGCACAGCGGCTTCTCTTTTTGTTTGTTTGGATGGGGGGAGAAAGTGAAGGAGATATTGTGGGCGGGAGAGAGGTGTAATTATACAGTAAACATATAAACTAAGGTTTGTGTCTGTCAGTTCAACTTGTAAAACAGTCTGCAAAACCCAAATGGTACCAGCCTTCACCTCACATCGCTCCTCTGATTGTTTGCAAATATCAGAAATGTTCTCTCTTCTAACAGACAGCATTTATCACCTGCTCATGAGGCAAAGGAGAGACAACAGGGTTCCTGGAGAGGTGAACGGTAGGCAAGCTATCGATTTAACATCCAGGTGTTGAATTTGGTCAACTACTGACCTTGCCTGCGGATTGAGCCCTGTTTCTAAGGCCTAAACAGGCACCACTGCGTCCATATCCATCGTAATGCAGCTTGTAGAACTCAATACTGTCCAAAAAGTAAATCACCTGAATAACTACGGCATCTCACATTGTTTCCTATCATCAAAGATTTAACAGTGTTTTTGTGTTAATGTGGTAATGCTCACTGGGAAGCACCACCTGCAGATTGCTTCAGCACAAGTCGTACGCTTCTGGGCCGGAATGACCAACGACTCACCTTGAAGAAAAGGAAGGTGGGAACTGAGGCGATTTCATATTTCTCTGACACCTCGGGCACTGCTTCAGCCTCCAGCTGTTAGAAAGGGAGAGGCATTGAGTGAAAAGTGGTTCATACACACACGGACACACTTGATTTTCCTTTGTTCGCTTTCCAAGCCATTAAACAATGTCTACATCCACACATGAAGAACCCCAGTGAAGCTCACTGCATTTCCCCCTCCACACAATATTTATTTAGCCAGGAGGCATCAACCTTTAGGGGGGAAAATAAAAAAAAACACACACTCACCACTTTGATATTTCTAACAAGCTAGACAAATGAGAGCAGTGCAACTCCCTCTCCTGCTTCGCTACGGGTGCTGTGATCTGTGATGGACGGTTGCTGTTGTTACTTGACAGCGCTGTGGCAATCCACCAGGACCAAATTAGGGGGACTTCTGTGATCATGCTGCACTTTGAACTTTACTTTAAAATGCCAAATATAGCTCCTGTTCATCTCGTGTCTCGAAATCATTCACGCGACGTGAATCATTGATACTTTCTGAAGGGTTGTTGTAGGTGAGTCGAGGGCCTGTTTCAGTCAAGCTACAGTCGTATGCAAAAGTTTAGGCACCCCTGACAATTTCCATGATTTTCATTAATAAATATTTGGGTTTTTGGATCAGCAATTTCATTTTGATCTATCAAATATCTAGAGTACACAATATTTCAGGTGTGAAATTAGGTTTATTTGATGAACAGAAAATGTGCAATACGCATCAAAACAAAATTGGGTGAACAAGATGGGTGCATAAATTTGAACACAACAACAGAAATATATATTTAAATATATATATTTAGTTGAGCCTCCTTTAACAGAACAACATCTAGATGCTTCCTATAGCCTGTAATGAGTGTCTGGATTCTGGATGAAGGTATTTTGGACCATTCCTCCTTGCAAAACATCTCCAGTTCATATAGGTTGGATTGTTGCCGAGCATGGACAGCCTGCTTCAAATCACCCCACAGATTTTCAATGATATTCAGGTCTGGGGACTGGGATGGCCATTCCAGAACATTGTACTTGTTCCTCTGCATAAATGCCAGAGTAGATTATGAGCAGTGTTTTGGATCATTGTCTTGTTGACATATCCAGCCCCGGCGTAACTTCAACTTTGTGGTTGATTTCTCTACATTATTCTCAAGTATCTGCTGATATTGAGTGGAATCCATGCGACCTTCAACTTTAAAAAGATTCCCAGTCCCGGCACTGGCCACACAGCCCCAAATCATGATGGAACCTCCACCAAATTTTACTGTGGGTAGCAAGTGATAGTCTTTGAATGCTGTGTTCTTTTGCCGCCATACATAAAGCCCTTTTTATGACCAAATAACTCCATCTTCGTTTCATCAGTCCACAGCACCTTCTTTCAAAATGAAGCTGGCTTCTCCAAATGTGCGTTTGCATATCTCAAGCAACGCTGTTTGTGACGCGTGTGCAGAAAAGGCTTCTTCCGTATCAATCTCCCGTACAGCTTCTCCTTGTGCAAAGTGCGCTGAATTGTTGATCGATGCACAGTGACACCATTTGTAGCAAGATGATGTTGTACGTCATCTTGCTACAGATGGTGTCACTGTGCATCATCTGTAGCAAGATGATGTTGTACGTCTTTGGAGGTGGACTGTGGGATGTTTTGACCGTTTATCATTCTTTGCCTCTCTGATATTTTATTTGACCTGCCACTTCTGGCCTTAACAAGAACTGTGCCTGTGGTCCATTTCCTCACTATGTTCCTCACAGTGGACACTGACAGCTTAAGTCTCTGTGATAGCTTTTTGTAGCCTTACCCTAAACAATAATGTTGAACAATCTTTGTTTTCAAGTCAATTGAGAGTTGTTTTGAGGCCCACATTTTTCCACTTCAGAGGAGAGTCAAAGAGAACAACAACTTGCAATTGGCCACCTTAAATACCTTTTCTCATGATTGGATGCACCTGTCTTTGAAGTCCAAGGCAAAATGAGCTCACCAAACCAATTGTCTGTTACAATTAATCATTGCTAGGTAGTTCCAGGTATTCAAATCAACAAAATGAAAAGGGTGCCCAAATTTATGCATCAGTCTAATATCAATTCAATAAACCCTATTTCACTAGCAAATTATAACTCTGTCCTTCAGTTATTTGATAGATCAAAATGAAAAATTGCCAATCCAAAAACCCAAGTATTTATAAATGAAAATTGTCAGGGGTGCCTAAACTTTTGCATCCAACTTTATGTTAGTAATCAGGATATTATTTGTTTAAATGTTGTACTTAAAAAAAAAACAGGGGACGGGTATCTGCTCCTTTGTGTGATGAGGAACAGGAGGAGCACTGCCAGAGCCCTACAAAATGACGTCCAGTGGGCTACTTGTGTTCATGTGACCAAACTGTCAGAAACAGACTTCACGAAGGTGGCATGAGGGCCCGACGTACTCTAGTGGGACCCGTGCTCACAGACCAAACACTGTGCAACTTGATTGGCATTCACCAGAAAACATCAGAATTGGCAGGTTTGCCATTGGCACCACGTGATCTTCACTGATCAGTGTAGGTTCACATTGAGCGTGTGACAGACGAAAAAGCATCTGGAGAAAGCTGTGGTGAAAGCTATGCTGCCTGCAAAATCATCTAGCATGACCGGTTTGGCAGTGGGACAGTGAAGGTCTGTGGAGGCATATCCATAGAGATCCCAGTTGAAGCCGATAGTACCCTGAATGCTGTTAGGTACCAGGATGAAATCCTCAGACCCACCATCAGGTTTACCTGAGTTCCTCCTGGTAAAGGACAATGCCTGGCCTAATTGTGTCCAGAGTGTGTAGGCAGTTCCTGAATGACGAGAAGGCATTGATGCCATTGACTGGCCCTCATGTTCCCTAGATCTAAATCCAATTGTAAACCTCTGGAACGTCATGTACCGCTGACTGATGAGCTGATCCAGGTCTGGGAGGAGATCCCCCAGGACACAATCTGCATTCTCATCGGGAGCATGCCCAGATGCCCTAAATTGGTTGTTGTTTTTGTTTTCCAATGACAAATGTTACGTCATTTTATTTTTTAACAAATTACACAATGTAAAGATTTGGAATTTTTAGACGTTTTGGTCATTGAGATTTGAGTGTTCCATTAATTATTTTTAGAGAGTAGTTTAGTATTGTGATAATATAGCATTGTGAGGTTCCTGGTAACTCCAGGGGCATGTTCAGTGTTGATTTAGCAACACTTTACCACAGATACAGCCCAGATTAGCCTCCTAGATGTATCCCATAATACAAGCAGCACAGCACTCCATATCAAAATGAAGTTCAGGTTTTTGATTTCACCATGAATTCCCAGAAATGCCTCAAGGCAAAGCAAAGGAAACCAACCTTGATACATCACTGACCCAGAGAATGTTCAATCATGTTTAGCTAGCAGATATTGAAATCCATAAATCACTGACCCAGGTTATGTCGCAGGCAGCGATTACAGACAGGCGATTACAGACAGCACTTATTTCCAGCCTGGAGCAAGCTCTGCTGTATATGGAACTGACAGGATCTATGAGGCATAGCATCAGGACTGACAGACGTTTATATGAATGTTGCCTATATTGGTGCCTGCAGTACAAACATTGCTGTAAGGGTGGTGACATATAGTCACTAAATATGTACACTAAATTGCTTTCATTTCTATGCAACATGTGCAATAGAGGTGGTATTGATTGATTTAAAATTGCAAGTGAAAAAAGACAACATAGGCTGGCAGAGAAACACATGACCATTATTGTGGGTATAGTAGAACAATGTAGTCATGCGATGTGTTGAAAGAAAGTACTTTGAAGTTTGTAATGGAATAAAGGCTGATGTTGTAGGAATAAAGATAGAAAGAAATAAAAGAAGGTATAGAAAAATATAAATAAAGAAGGAAAAATAGAATCTGATGCCCTGCGAGGCTCACCTGTGAGGCGCTGGTCGTCTGGCCAGATATTAGTTAGCTGGGATTCAAAACTAGCCTGGTAGGCTGCAGTCAGGTCTGTGTCTCAAAGCACACCCTATTCCCAATGTAGTGCACTACTTTTGACTATAGCTTTAGGGGATCTGGTCAAATGAAGGAAAGTATACCATATAGGGAATAGGACTTCATTTGGTGAACTCAAAACCGGGGGGGGGGTTGCAAAAGCGAAAGCTATTTTAATGACAAATCATCGCCCGGCAACAACAGCCGGCCTTGCTGAGAGAATACACCCGATCAATCAGGCAGCAACCTGAGCTCATTGTAAATGACTAAATAAATAAATAAATATATAAATAAATATGATCCTGTAACTGCTTGCAGGCAGACCACCGTTCTAAATGTCAGGCAACAGCCAACCTCATACCATTTTATCCCAGAGAGATGTTGGCCAAGACTGCCTCTGGTTTTGGACACAACTCTGAACAATGTAGGTAAGTAAGAACAACCCTGACAGAATGTGTTGCCTCTGGGGTGCTCTGGGTCGTAGCGGGAGGCCTAAATTGCACCCTTATGCTTTGTTCACACTGCCTGCCCTTTAGCCTACTCAAATGTCTATGCTGTTGGAGCAAATGGGAAGTTGTAATGTTGTGCTCCTATGTGTCGTGCTAATTCGCAGACATGAACTAAGCAGATTTCAGATGCCTCACAAAAGTTATGCAGTACAATTGGCAACTTACCAGTATCTTTATTATACTGGGAGAGTAGAACTGAGGAATTTGTTTTTAAACCACAAAAGTCTACCTCTGACATCTGAACAGAGATTACACACTATGGCACAGATGCTATAGCCACCACTAGTAGATTACACACGAAGGCACAGATGCTATAGCCACCACTAGTAGATTACACACTAAGGCACAGATGCTACAGCCACCACTAGTAGATTACACACTAAGGCACAGATGCTATAGCCACCACTAGTAGATTACACACTAAGGCACAGATGCTATAGCCACCACTAGTAGATTTTAAACACTAGCTGACTCTGATGCTTGTTGAAACAACGAGGTGTTCAGAGGACTGCACACCTTGAAAACAAGACTCTGTCTATGTATACTTATATGTTCATCAACTCTGGATTGGGCGTAAGGGTACAGTTTGGGACTGCTGCTTTCCCAAAAGTGAGATGCAATTGCAGATATCATTTATCTTTCTGTGTCCTGAATGACAGAAATGTTAGTTTTTTTAGCCAACACTAACTGGTGTTAGTTAGCTTCTCCTGTAGCTTTCCATTCATTGTGATAATATTAGTTAGCAATAGCTTTAATATGTGGCGTAGTAGGCTAAGTCGCAGCATTGCAGGAGAGTCTATGTCATGATAGTCAGTGGTTTGTGCCTGACTATGGGTTCTCCAACTTTCCCCGGACCTCCAGCACAAAGCAGCGCAAATTGGCATAGCACTGCCCGGGATTTGGGATAGATAAGTCGAATTATCTACCTTGCCACGTTGCTCTCCAGCAACTCATTGCGTGCAGATCGGGCGCGTGTAAATCACAGAAGTATAGTTGGTGAGCATAATCAACCTGTACATGAACTGACTAAAGTTTTCCGTGTTGGATGAGCAGTGCGAAGAAAATCGTCCGGCTTGGCGAAATGTGGCTGGATGACCCATGTGAGCGGCTGAACACCCTTCACCATCACGCATCTGTCCAAGAAGTTGCAGAGCTACCGACAAGACAGGGTAAAAAGTCTGGAAGCATTTAGCTTTACTATAAGTTAGCATATTCCATTAAACTGGACGCAGACACAAACAGTAAATAGAAGTTCAAATTGGCAAAATCCTAAAGGCTTTTAACCTTTGACTTATACAAAATTAGATTTAAAATGTTTTCAGGCTAAAGTGTTTGTTAACAATTACAGTATTTACAAATTGGAGTTAAATAACATTGTCTCTGCATTGGGCTAGTTCAAGGGTGTCAAGGCAAGTTCAAGTGTGTCAAGGCTAGTTCAAGTGTGTCAAGGCTAGTTCAAATGTGTGACAGCACAAAATTATGCAACAGCTAGCTAGCCATTTATGACACCATAATGTGTACTTAACCAATGAATCAATTACATAGCTAAAACATTGGCCTACAATGCATAAGTAAACATTTTGTGCTGTTCATGGGCACATGCATTTATTTATATCTTCTTGAATTAATTGACTTTCTAGGTCTGTGCATGTGTTAATCAATGTAGTTCTCAAAATGCTGGTTGAAAACGTAGGACATGTCATTCACCAAAGTTTTGGGGAAAATAATGCATAGTAGGTTTCGAGAAAATGTTTGTGATAAACATTAATGAATGCATCAACAAAGAAATGGATAGAAACCCTTCCATTGTCTTCAATTTTATTGGTGGAGGATTCATATGATGTATTCAAACCATGGTTTAACTTTGAGATAAAAATAACTAAAGCATGCGGTTTTCCGGTATGCAGTCACATTCACTCCTAGCTTCCCCCTGAAATCTGATGTTCCAACATTCTACCTGATGTTTCTGTTATGCCCACTACATTAGGTTAGCTAAAACAAGAAAAACAGAGTCAACCCAGAAAAAAGTTAATTGGCACAGTGAGGCACACCTCTCTACATCCATTAGCAAAATCCCATAAGTCTATTTAACATTCCTTTAAACTAACTGAATTTAATCATCAGTGCAATCACTGGCTACAATGGAGCAGACAATCAAAGAACAAGGTTCATATCTTCAGAGTAAATGGTGTAGGTGTGTGTACAGTTAGTTTAACTGAAGTATGAATTAGAGAGGTAGATCACCTGGTATGTAAAGGCAAATTATAACAATGGAATAATTAACACTTGAGTAATAACTGAGCAAATGGATATTTTGCAAAATGACAAACAATAAATAAGATGCTGTACATATCGTGCATGCTAATGCACCTTGCGGCAAAACTACGACACTAGATCAAGAATGGGCAGAGGTAGTGTGCGTGTGAGAGGGGAGGGTCAGCATGTGCAGTGATCAGTCAGAAGCGCTGACACTCATGATTTAAAAGAGGAGGGAGACAATGTTCACAAGTTTCAGAGTCTTTTGTAGTTTGTTCCAGTTATTAGCTATAACATATTATACATATAATATAGATGGAGTGAGTACATTTCCACAAACAAATGAGAGCATTGAATAAAAAGGCATCATATAACACCAAACTGACTTAATACTTCCTAACATCATATATCATCGGGCTGGGATTTGCACAAGACCTCATGAAGTCCTACTATAACAAAAGGTAGCGTTATACAACGTGGACTTTCATAAATTTATATGTTTTATTATCGATTTAATGTTCTGAACAACTTCTGCTGCAGAGCAAAATAAGGCTATGAACAAAAGCAGCTCAAAACCCAATGCCTCCCTGTTAAAAAGCACATTATTGGACGAAACCTGAAACGTCAACATTAAGAATAAGGTATATTGGTTACCTTGATGAATATTGTGTGTTGGTTTTCCTTGGCTAGCTCCTCCATCACATCGTTCATTTGGCTGCACTGTGGGGCCCATGGTGCCTGAAAGTGCACCACTGCCAGGCCCCTGGTAAAACAGGAAAAACACAACTTAAAGAAGATGAAAGATCTAGAACCATAACAAGAGCTAGAAAAGCAGTAGCTATCGACGTGACACATGATGGGTGATATGTGGACCATGAACATCCTACGGCTGTAGTCTGTTAATCATGTACTGCATGCCTTTGCTATGGGTATTGCCGACGCTGATCAATGGCGAATTCAAACTCACATAACAAAGCTACAGTATAGCTATTCCATTGTGTAATGTATTTTAGACTGTAGCCTTTTAGTGATGCCTGGTTTTAACCATGATAACTAAAGTGGCAGACATTGGCGTACAATTTTATGAAGGATTCACTAGTCATGTACAGTACAGTTTTATTCGCTTCCGTATTGGAACCAGGCATATTATCATTTCATCATGTACTCTACTGTAGCTATATATTTGTTTTTAGCAGATTTTAAATTGGGCCGTCACCAGGCAAGCCAAGAACACATAAAAATATAAATAACAGCTAATTCTCTGGTCAATGCTACATTTAGCTATTAGCCAACGGTACAGACAATAGTTTGGGTATAAAGCTACATTCACTAGTATGCCGATTTTATTTAAATCTACTCACTCATTGCTTAAATAATTATCACAATATGTAATGTTAACCTACTTCCCAGCCTTTGTTAGCAAGTCTTCAAACTGCTGCGAGGATGTTGCCTCTACAAAATTCGCCATGTTTTCAGACTTGAGCAATCGCCTACCGAGCGACTGCAATCTGTACGATGAACAAGACATAACTAGCTGCGCCGAATTATTTGTATTTATTCAATCATATCAACAAGGAACATAGCTTCATAGTATTGTTTAATGCTGCAACATGTAACTTTCCATTAATTTGCCCTTATTTTAAGTAGATGTTGTTTAGTTATTTTACCTATATATTTTTACTGAATACAGGAATCATACAGAACTAATGGAAATATAACCAATTTCCGAAAACACTTTACTATTGTGTCCATAATATGCATTATTTTCTAGTTAGATATTGTAAACGTGTGATTTAGCTATTTTAATATTGTCTTTATTTTGTATTATTTAAGTTTAGATTTTTCAAACACTGGATCAAATATACTACCGTTTATTAGTCCGAAAACACAGTTTTTGTATTATTTTTAGCATAAAAGTTACATAGTGCAGGTTTAATTGTGACATTTTCTAATTGTTGATGGAAATATGTGGCGGGTAAAAATGAAAATCGCGTATGAACCTCTTCTGAAACAAATTGTGACTGTGAAGATGTAATGTAATAAGCCAAATATGTTATCACGTATAACGGTCAAAATAAAATTTTCTGATGAGTTCAATATTTCACTTCAAGAAAGTACCATTGCTGATTTTGCGTGTGATCACGTGAGCTACTTGAACTCGATTCTGATTGGCTGTCTATCATGCAAATCTTCAAGCAGCGACCACTCAATTCAAATCTCAGAAGCAGCCGGATGGACACATATAGAGGAGGACGTTGGTCTTTCGGGAGCTAGGTCGTGCCCTTGTGGTAGACAAGTTGTTTGCAATTCTTTATCTAGACAGCTTATATTAAGTTTTTGGATAATCTCAACATTTTTAGCCACTATAGTACTAGATTCCATTTAATTTCGCAGTCCGTCCTTTGTGAAAAGCCAACCAGTTTGTCACCGTTGTTAGCATTCGCTAGCTAACTGGACTTGTTGACAGGTATCTAGCTTAGGTAGCTAGGACCAAAACATTTCCTCTGCCGTTTATTGTGGTTGAGAAAATCAGTTGACAGGTAGAACAAACAAGTTCGTACAGTACTGGCAAATAGCAAATAACCATGGAATATATGTCACTCCTCCAGAAAAAGAGACGTCACGAAGAGGACCTTCCAACATGGAGGAATTGCCAAGCGGTATGGATAACAGGACATAGTGTGCTTGGCTGAGTGTGCTTGGCTGAGCCTGCTTCCCGACTAATGTTACTGCATTTATTAGCTATCTGACTATTGAAATAGCTGTCCATTTGGTGGCTTGTTGCTATTTGAAGCAGAAGATACAGAAGTAATAGCTTGCTGGCTAATACTTTAAGCAACAGTCATGTATCCCTTAACCTTAACAGCTGTGTTTACCAAACGCACGTGTATCTATGAATGCATGTTACAGAGCCAGAAAACTTATTTAACATTAGCTAAGTAAATGAACGCATGCAACATCTCCTTAGCTAATTATCTTTCCCTGGATTTCTTATGCAAATGTGCTGTATTTTATGTGTCCTCAGAAAAAACTCTGCGATGGAGTGTCCGGCTGTGTTCAACATAATTATGATGTTGTGACTGACATTGCCATGGAGACATGGGATACCAGCATGCAACAGAGTGGTACTCCAAACAGCAACCATGTTGTCACGATCACCCACCCAGCCTCTGCTATGGTTTGTATAAATATATGGTGTTTTTATAACATGGAAATGCATAGATGGGCATAAAATGGGTGCTTTGGCCACATTTGTAATTGTACTGTTACCCATTGGTTCATCAGTCAGGTTTTCAGGGGACAAGGTTCAGGAATAATCCTTGGATGTCTGTGTACTTTTTACACGTAAAACCTCTACATGTTCCATCAAATTGTATTGGTCAAGGAGGAAGGTGAGGCATACCACAAATAAAAACATGACTCATCAGTATCTTATCGCTAAAGTGTGACCAAGATACGAAGTGTGTTTCAATTACTTTTTTATCAATGTATTTGTGAAGCAATGGGAATGGTCCTTTTATCTGTGCTTCTGTCTCCTGAGATCATTGGGTGAACAGGATGCCATGATGTTGACATTTTCTAATATATAATTTCTGATCTGTGCAGGGTAGTATAGTCCAAAGCAGCCATCCATTGCAACGTTGCAAACGGTGTATGGCAGGGGAACCTGTAAGTCTCACATTTTTTCCACATTTTATAAAAGAAACATGAACAATTCCACTTTTGTCTATCAAAACATGCTGCTCCAAAGAAAGTAATATTAATTAGTAGTACCCAAACCAATAAGGCTTTTCAGGATGTAAACAAATACAGATAATGTGGGCTATTCTGTCTCTCACATTGGGGAAATTCTCAATCCCACAAAATCAAATATTTAACATGATAAAAGAGACCCATTTTGAATGGTGGGCCCTTGGGCCAAAGAACCAACCATATTGGCCACGGAGCGCTTTTTCCCCTTCATAATCCCCTTAGGAAGAATCAGCATACTTGACTTTCAAATGTGAAAAGGTTTAGGCTAATGAAATTGACATGGATCGTGTGTTCCAAATGGCTTCCTATTCCAAGTATAGTGAACTTCTTTTGACCAGGGGTTCCTAGAATTCTGGTCTGAAGTAGTGCACTGTGTAAAATAGGGTGCCATTTAGAGTGCACAGGGCATGTAAATGTAAACGGTTGTTCCATGAAGGTTAGCTGTGTCATGTCACATGTGAGCCGTCGTTTCTCTTCTCAGGGGCACATGAACCACATCATGGGGTATTGATATGTGATTATCACCATGATCAGGGATCATTTGAAGAACTGAAGGCTTCTTGAGGATGAAGAAAAGGATTGTTGTGCGTCTTCGATTTAGACCGTTTTGTCGGAGGGTGCCTTGCGTTTTTATGCTTTTTTTCAAGCCACAAGTACTGTGTCACTTCACACCATAAGCTCACTTGTTTACTCTGTTTTCTTAAAAGGGCTACTAACCAAATTCACACATGATGATATTATATAATTTAATTACGTTATCTGAATGAAAACACTACAGTGTAAACAGCCATACTACCACAATGATTATGGTACTAATTTAATGTACACTGATGAGGGAACTTGTTTATAAGGCATCAGCTATATTACAAAATAACTCGTATAAATAAATTAATATTTATATTGGTCAGTATAGAAATGTTTTGTATTAATAATTGTAAACCTTTTTTTAATCAATGATGATGTACCTAAATATATATTTTTGAGAAACATTTTATATTTTTGCGAAATGAATTGACATAATTACTTAAAATCCTAACAGTATTTCAAATAATAACTCAGTTTAGGATTTCACGAATCGTGTTGGACAGCCTTTATTGTCTTTTCAATAGTTAAATTTGCACTTGAAATGTATAATTTTGTTTGAAGTTTTTCTGTCTTACCTTATTTTTTTAAAGAAATATTTCAATGCCAGTTTCTACCCTGTTAAGCACTGATGTTATTACGGTATGTAAGAAACAGACTAGTTAATGCTGTTAGATATAATTTTGTACTAAATGCACTAGTTTATTTTTAGTACAAGAAAATATAAAGTTGAATTTGAAGAATAATGTGTGGATACTTATTTTCTGATAATACATCCAAACTTTTTATATTACTGTTATCCAATAACAATTGATTTGAAGTTCATTTACAAAACATCTCTTTTGTACACAAGGTGGCGCTATATGCTGTACACCATGGTACCCTTGAGCTGCTTAATGATTTACTGTACATGCGAACAGCATTATCATGCTCGTTCATCTGATCAGAAATGAGTTTTGGAAAATATTTTACATTTGCATTTTTTGAATATAACTGTTGTTTGTTGACTATTCTCATTTGTGTAACGGTTGTGTTAGGTGGGAGGCAGCATAATATGAACCGTTTTGATTAACTGAAAACAAATTTTCATACCAGTTTTTGTTTTGTATGTCTTTCAGAAGCCATTCTCTAAATGTCCCGTTAGGTGCTCGTACCTGTTTCCAGCCCACCTCGTTCACATGATTGACACTTTTGTCATGATGAATCATGTTCATAGACATCTGAGTATCAGCCCCCTAGCTCAAAAGATGCAATAGGAGTGGGCTAAAGTTTGAAGAAATTCAACCACAGTGGGTTTAAGTGTATTACCCTCACGATCTCCCCTGTCTTCCCCCAATGCTGCCCTGTGTATGCTACTAGCAGAAGAAAATGAGAGGTCTCACATTAAGCTTGACCTGAGGGAAATGCCTCAGAGGGTCTAGATTTTCAATAATGTTAGACAATAAAGCTTAAGCTTGTAACCTGCAGCAATATGCTACAAGTGTAAAGAGCTTAGCCGCTAATAAAATGAAAAAGTAAATCCCCTCAAACTCATATTCGGAGATCAAGTATGCCCCAAAAGAGCCCTCATAAAGACATAATGAGTGCGGCGATAGGGTTGCCAGGGTCACAAATGGCCACCTATATCAGTGCACTATGTTTGACCAGAGCACTGATTAGAAAAAGTGCACTATGTAAAGGTATAGGGTTCCATTTTGGATGCTTCTATAGGCTTCATGCTGACCAACCCTGACAAGTGTCATTTTATGGATGTTGAATTATTTTGATTTCCTCTGGGAGGTTTTGAACAAGTGCACATCTGTTTATTTTCATGTTACCTTTTTGCCCACTCTATATTTTCTTCTCATCTACTGTCACTGGGCCTTCGTCTACTCAGACCCTCATCTGACATTTTCATAAGTGGCCAGGTTGCCATTGTTCTCCTATGGGATTTAAAGGGCTGTAATGGTTTTTCTGCTGAAGAAACACTAGGTCAGAGTGCACTGTGGTGAGGAAATGTCCACTTGACTGTTTTAACAGTTTTTCCTTTTGGTTCACTAGTGGAAGGCTCGATGGAGTGACTTTGTAGCACATTTAAAGCATTTCGGCTGTTTATTACATACATTGCTGGTCTTTTTCCTGTCACCTTTAAGTTCGGTTTTTAATCCACCTTTAAGATTCAGCAATTTGTTAAAAAGAATAAGATATATGCTGAGAATGGCGGTAAGGGTATTGCTTCCTACGCTTCGTAAACTCCTAAACCTTTTGCCTTTATGAATGTGTCCTTCACTCTGGTCCCATATACTCTTACAGCATTTCCACCTACTTTGTTTATATGGCTTTGATCCACAATATTGCAGTTAAAGTTACACCCATGTAGTGCAAGGCGAACCGCTCCTCATTGTTCCCTATGGGAACCCTATACCCGTGGAGCCTTCTCCTGTCCGCCTCAAAAAGTAGTCCCCTTCAGTAACAGAGTTGTACAAAGATGCGGAACAAAAGGTCAGGCACAAAGACACAATTTTATACAGACTTTAATGGTAGTATGGTGCTCTGGTGAATTGTTACAAAACACTGATCTGTGTTTAGACGGAAGGCATGTATTTCTAAAAGGTAGGCAAAGACAACCAGTAGCAGAGCTCAAATAATATTAATTGTAAGTAGAAACACATACAAAATACAATAGAGGATGGGTTATTATATGATCTTGATCACCATATCAAACTGAAATATTCCTTGTAAATTGGGTTATAAGTTTCCTTGAATGCAAGTATTTCACAAGCTGATTGCTACTAATGAATGTTCAGGACACTTTCCCCCCACGGACCACAACAGAGTACTTTAGCATTAAGGCAGGAATTGTGTTTCATGAATCATAGGGTGACAGTTTATTTGTATACCACTGCACCTTTACTGTTGTTTTGGCTTTTTTCTGCAGAGCATCTCCTGCCACCTCCCATCAGAGAATAAAGACCTCAACAAGACCTTTGTTTTGTTTGGGCTTTTTCCCCCTAAACAAATCCATACAAAGATGGTTATATTTTAAGGTTATTTACTTAACTGAAATCACCTCAGTGTCTCGTGCTGTGCTCCTGACAGTAGCTCCCAGCAGTACTGCTGCTCAAAGGGAATCCCTCAAGACTTCCCGCAACATACATGGTGCCATGAAAGTATGTAAGTGGTGTGCCTGTGTCGACCTGTCAGTCACAGCCAGTCACATCCTGCTAATGGGGGAGCTCTTGGAAGTGCTACCAAACACATGAAAGTACAGGACTGCTCTTAGCGAGATATAGCTAATGTCAAGCGGAGTGTCAGAGGAAAGGGGCGCAGGTACCTTACTTTTGAGGTGAACAAAGCCTCAAGAGTGGGGGAGGAAGACCCGAGACGCAGAACGTATCCGATCCTAAGCCGCCAACACACCAAATCTGAAATATGTAACCTATATTATCAATTACTTATATCTCTATGTGTCATCTCTGCGTTGCTTGTTTGCATCTGAGCATAACCTCCAGTTGTAAATGTGTTTCGAGATGTTTACAGAGGGTCGTAGGTGGTGCAGCGCACCACGCTGTTGTTTAAAGGTTAAATCAGATCCGTGTCAACGAGGGGAGAAGCGGCGTGCACAGTGGGTTCCCAGGGGTGCGTGGAGCGGTAAGAGGGAATTAAGATGCTAGTTGCTCTCTGAGGGAGAGATGTTTTATCCCACATAATATCACACCTGTCATTTCACAGATGTCTACCTAACCTCATCCACTGTCTAATCTGCCTGGGCTTTATTTACTTACCTTTATTCATCTACGTTTTCAAGATGATCATGGCAGTGTTGAACATGTGCGCTTCTAGTGATGCTTAAGTGTTTAGCCTAATAATGCACGCATGCACAACTTTTTACCACTATAACCTATTAGGATAAGCCAGCTAGCAGTTGACATCAAGTTGAACATGACACAGCCTCCAGACGTCCTGGGAATGTCTTGATTTCTGTTTGCCGGAAATGAGGCTCATTTCTGTTTTCACATGGAGGGAGAAAGCGATTTTCCAGAATGGTTGCGATTGGCTGTTCTGTGCTACATGTCTCACTCCTCAATGCAATTAGATAACAAACTATTCAACTACAGTCGACAACGTGTTTAAATATGTGGGAGTATTCATAATGAGCACAAAACAGAGATGTCCCAAATGGTACCCTAGCTGTTCCCTGTTAGTGCACTATTTTGACCACGGACCACAGGGTGGCATTTGGGAAGCACAGGGTTTATCTGATCAAAGCTTTGGTTTTTTAATCTGACAAATTAATCTATTTATTGCTATCATCATAATGAAGATGCAGTAGGCTGTACTAAATGGAAGTTCTCTATCTCCCTTCCTCTCCATAATGCTTCTCTCCTCCGCCCCAATATGGTTGAAACAACTAGGGCAAGGCACCACAAGGGTTGTTTTTTTTTCTTCACAGTAATTATGTCTCTCTGTTTGTTTGAGATATTTCAACAAGCAGAGATATTTCATGAAAAACTGCACAAATTAGTGTCCAGAATATGTCTTCATCTCTGTTCTTGTTCCTTTTTTTCGTATTGATTTTTCTGTCTCTCTTCCTCCAGATTCTCTCTCCCGCTCACACACACACACCCACACACACACCGACAAAGGCGAATGGGAGATGCTGTAAATGAGGAGTGAGGCTGTTGAACTCAGATGTTGAATCTATAAGCGTTTCCTCTCCTTTATCACTTTGCCACCTCAAAGGGTCCCAAGCCACCCACTATTATACAGCGCAAGATATTGCACGTTATTATTTTTAGCTTGAGCTTTGCGTGTTTCACAGCACGGTCGGTTTCTTTCTCAGTGTTCACAGAAGAGGCTTCACACTTTGAAATGAGATCCTGTATTGTTCCCGCAATGTGTATGTGACTTATACTACTGTACCGAGTCGATGTGTGTCCACAACAGTTCATCATTGTGGGTGGAAATTGTGGTAGAGCCTATGAGTTTAGTTTTTTTTCAACAGGGTTTTAATGAATATATATAGCTAGATGCTAACAATTAACAATTTTTTTTGAAATATAAGAATCAAAACATATAATCTTATTCTGTTCTGAACATGGAATATAGAGACATTTTAAGTTAAATTATTATTTGATATATTTTCCAGTAAATATTTTAAATAACCTGTATAGGTAAAATCTCACTTATTTAAATCATGTCTTGTCACTGGCTCACTATTGTAGCCATAACATACGTTGGAGAAAAACATTTACAAACCACAAACGAATGTTTGAAACCTCAAATAGATTTGTTTTCCTTATTTTTTTTCCATGTGATGTCCTTAATCTTTTTGGTCAAAATTAAGATTAAGGAGATATTTGTTTGGTATAGAAGTAAGGTATAGGTTAGTGTTCTGTTCATATTTAGAATTTAAGGATACATTGTAAAAATACATGTCTATTTGTTTTTACTTTTTGGCTGTGTTAACTAAAAAAATGCTTTGGATTTAATACTTCTGAGCAGGATGAGCTGACCAATCTGGTCTGAGGGACGATGAGCTGGCCAATCAGCGGTCAACCACAATACTTTGAAAAACGGGTACACAAAACCAGCATTTTGTTTTTCGTTATGCACACATTCGTACAAAGAAAAGCTGGTTTATAATTATGGTATAGTCCTGGAGGTCAGCGCTATCACTAGTTGCCTCGGGCCTTGTTTATAATGCAGAGTGACAGTATAAATAGCCTAATATATTCCCTGAAGAAAGTATGAACAGCGTTGTATTGGGTAGTCACAGCAGTAACAATCGACAAAGAGAATTTAATCAATAGAAATTGATTTATTGCTATAACGTAAATGACAACGAAACATCTTGATATAGTCCAACACTTGCTTTCACATGCCTATTAATAGAATAGGCTACCTATCCATGTAAGATTTCACAGTGTTGGTTTGGTTAAATAGTTTTGTATAGGTAGGTCTACGTTGTGTTGCAGGATAATCACAATTTAGAGTACACTTTATAATATTATTCACACTACTGAAACTGTCACCATTGTTATAGGTTATTCACCATGCCTGCTTAGTTTCCTCACCTAAATGGTTTACGAGTAGGCCTGTCGTCTCCGTTGGAGATGTTGCTATTTAAGCCTGTAGGTGGGGCACTGTCACCGTGGAATGGCTTTTTTTAGGCGTGAATTAGCTAGGGCTACCACAGTCTATTACGGTCCATGTGGCCTCTGCCCTGGGGTTCTCCGTTTCCTACATGATTTTGAACAATTGCCGCTAAAATTATTGACTGTTTAAGGATTTAACATCTGAAACATGTATTCACATTTTATTATGAGTGTTTGCACTAATCTGAAACAGAAAGAGCAGCAAGTAGGCCTATGTGGATACACTACGTAGGAGTCTTCTCTGCCCTTGTCTAAATCATAATCGGACACGTGAGCCAAAGGATATCATTTGTGAAGGTGGCAGGTGCACATCTGCAAATCTTTCATTATTGAAGTAAACTTTTTCATTCAGTATGAGGTAGACGGAGAATATATTTCTTATTCTATAATGAGACGCGTTGATCCAACCACTCTTGGTTCACTCTCGATTTCCACTATATATTTTACATGTTAATTGTCTAGAATAGGTCTCGGTTTCTTTATTCCGTTTTTTTCTCCTTCTTTATATGAGTATCGCCCGGGGCTGTGCCGCGAGCCAGCCGCACAGCATCTCTCTCTTCATTTTAGCACCAGATGAAAATGCTAATTATTCAGCAACCCGGGTTGGCCGCTTGACATAACTCAGCTATTACACTGTTCATCTGAAAGTAAATCAATATTTATATTTTTCCTAATGATTGATATCAGTTATTTTTCATTACAATCTAAATATACCACTTCCATTAATAGACTCATTGTGTCCGGTTATAGTGCCATATAGTATCCATATCGCTAATAATCGCCTAGATTACCATTATTATTTTAATCAACGTCAGGCTTGACACTAACCACCGTCAAATTGTAATGATTAGCGGGACAAACGTGGAAGTAAACGATTAGGCACGTTTTTCCCCCAACTGTTCATCTTTAGCCTAATAAACTCAGCAATTGAAGCTTGTAGGCCTTATTAAACATCACCCGGATGAGGCGTGACGATTTGGTAGACAGTAGGTCCTGAGGTAACGGTTTTTATAATGGACCATTCTCAAAAATAGCCTACTCCTCGGTGCATAAGCCAATTTTGGAATTTTAGCATTATCCATATGTATTCATTAAATTTCAAAAATATTTTTATGTGTTACAATCGAATTGAATTTTATGAAAATGCTTAAACTTTTAATTGAAGGCTGATGTGTATTAGGACATCTGGACTGTATGAAAGCAGACACCACCCGTTGTCCCAGTGGTAGCAAATATTTCAGAGTTAATTATCACGACGCATGTTTAATTAAAGCCAATTACAATATCTGGAGTTACCTAATCGAACCCTGCTTCTATAATGAAGGTGCCCCCTTCGCCATTAGACGCTTTGAAAGAGAGATATTTCTTTGATTCACAGCTGGACATTTTTAATGTCAGAATGCTTATTAATTAGCAGATAGTTTATCAAGGGCAACCGCTTTCTTTGCATTCAAATTGCGATACTACGCTACAGTGTGTAAAAAAAAAATGAATCAAAGAAACTCGTAATATAATGCACTGGAATGAGCTTAAGATACAAGTCTGCAGAATTGTGTTTACTAATCCAGTCGTTTTAAAATTACTTCAAGTTTTCCACAATTTGTCACAAACGGGACTCCACTGTATATAGCTACTGATTTTAACCAAAACGATTAGATAATTTACATTTACTGTAAAAAAAAGCAACATTCCACTTCAAGTGACAATCAGCTATGCCAAAAGAAGACGTGAATGTGAGAATCCCAGATACAATAATACCGTGTGCTATTGTGTTTCCTATACACAGGTTACAGTTTTATTTAAACGGTCAATACGGTATTGACAAATCTAAAAGTTGTGAGATGCGCTCTTTTGACTAGAAATCTGAAAAGTGTGGTAATCTTTACGATTACCAAAAGGAGGCGCTGTTTATCAAATATTTAGGATCATTTGTTCTCTTGAGCAGTTCCCTGCAGGCAGGTTACAGATGCTTAGCTGTCTTGGAAAATATAAGGTTGCCATAATTTTTACAGTATTTTCATAAAACAAGGCAATGTTATTTACTTTTGCAAAGTTGTGTATTGAGATCTTACATATGGATGTTTAGGCTATCCCAACAGACATTGTGCAAAAAATATTTATATAGCCTACATGCATTTTAAATGGTCGATCCTTGACAACAGGCTACTAATATGCGTTGCTAATACAGTCTACTCATTCATTTGATTTTGGAGTTCTGTGTAGGAAAATGCATGGTCTTTGGAAAATTTGAATAATGTAGCTACTCCATAATATAAAGCTTTTAAGAAAATGTTATGAAAAATAAAAAACATTGTTTTCCATCGCACGTTTTGAAAGAATGTGTGCATACTTGAATTCGTCAAGTCACAAACAAATTTTATGTCACATATGTGACAAACAATTTTTTGAACACTTGACGAGGAGTTGTTTAAACTTTATTTAAAATACAGCAAACACTTAGGCCTAACTATACACCTAATTATGCGATGAATAAGATGAAGGATAATCTATAATAAGGATAATCTATGCACCCAGAAACTGTCGTATTGTCGACTGTTTTTGATGCGCAGGCATTCAGTTGGAAATGTTTGTTGACGAGTCAGTAGGTCTGCTAACAATTACACACAGAAACACACACACGCACGCGCGCACGCACTGAGAAGAGATGTGCGGGCACTGATGAATGGGTATAGAAAAGTGAGATATAATGACAAAGTATACAAAATGGATTAATTTAGATCTACAGTGAAAGGCAACTTTTAAGTTATCAACTACTAAGCAGATCTGACATTTTATACATACCTAATAAGATTTCTAACAGCCACACAAGGTTTAGAAATGAATCTGAGGTTTTAGGACCCCTGCATTGCCCCCCAACCTGACACCGCCCATAACCTGACCTAGACATTATTACCGAGGTGTAGAGAAGTGTCCTTAAATGGGATTTAACTTTTTTTAAAGCGTTTAATTATAAGGCACTATTTTTAGACTGCAATAAAGGCCAATTCGACGTATAACATTCCCGACTACTATAGTTTTTTAATGTCCTATTAGCCAATAGTATGCCAAACACTATGTCGCCTATAATGTCAAAACTTTACTAACGTTCAACTTCAAATCACGCCCCGTCCAAAACAATTCAATCAGTTATTGGTGATGGGAATTATTTTGAGCCACCCCCCTTCACTGTTCCCCCACACTGTGAAGAAGTGTTCGTTGTTTTTTTGGCCACAGCACCTATAGCAAACGTCAGCTCCAACGACCGAAGATGGAAATGGGAACGATTTGTATATTTATGTTACTGCGGTGCTCTGGTATGGTGTAGTAAGGGCAGAGCGAGAGGACAGCTGGGCTATGGCCATCTCACTGACTTTGCCTTGACATCTGGGGAACCCACTGGTGTGTGGCACGCGAATCGGTTGATGTCGCTATTTAAATGCAAATTTGTGGGGGATCATTGAAGCCTCACCCCGTAAATTCACACAAAAGGAACACTTCACACACAATAAGGAGGATCGTTTTCTTCGGGAGGTCTTGGCAACACCAAGCAAATCTTATTCAAACCCACACACCTTCTGCATGACTAACTTTGCTTTTGTCCACCGTTCACTATTAGCACACTTCTTTAAATTAGATCTAACAGAAGCGGCATAGCTACAATATAGGCTACACATGGCCTTCATAATTGGATCAGTGTAAAGCAGGACAAATATTACAAGTCCAATTTTCACATCATTTTGAGTTACTATATTTTTATGATACAATATTAATTATGATTATGATTGTTATTATTATTATTGTTGTTAATTTTTTTATTTTAATATCGTTTCTATTATTACTACACTATTTATTTGAGGTCTTCTTATTATTATAAATTCCGAAGATGTATTACTATCTTACAATTTATCTTTCATTCGTATTTATTGCTAAAGAATAATCTATTGGTGGTTTGATCAACATCGAGACTTGTTGAGATGACGCTGCCGTGTTGCTTATATATCTAAAGACCCCACAATAAGCACATCCGAGAAGCACTCATACGTCAAACTGAGACATGATAATAATTTAGCATATGCACTTATATGTCTATCAACGTCCCGTTTTCTTCATCCTAAGCACCTTGATTAATTTACTTCTGTCTGACGGAAGCATTAGAGACGTAGTCCAAATAAAACTTGGTTGGAAATGAAAGAGCGCATTTAGCACGCGTTGGATACGGGACCAGATGATCCTAGAAAATGAGCTGAAATAGATTCAGCCTCAGTGCCTGTTGTGACGAGCAGCTGATTCCCCTATTCCAGGCCAGATGGCTCCCCAACACAGATTTGCATTCATTTTCGCCTAATATCTTCCAAAATAGAGGAGCAGCTGCATTTGTTGTCAAATAAGGTTTAAAAGTCCTTTTAGAACGGGATCGTTACCTACGTGATGGGGTTGTCCAACTTTCCTTCCCCCTATTTTCTCTCCAGTCAACAGCAGGCTATCATCTTTAAAAGGATTTGTCCTAAAACCCCTAATTTGGTAATCAGATTGACATCGCTTTGGTGAGCAATCTGCATTAAAAATACAGTGGGCTATCATTAGGCTAATTGGTACAATATCCAACCTCCGTACCATAAAAAAGAAAATTATAAATAAATATTGACACGCAACTTACATTTTTTGAACACTTAAAATAGCATATTTATCAACCTAAATGTCTCGTTCACCATATCAGTGTTATAACATTTAACATGCAAAGATGCTAACACGGGATTGGGGAAATTGTTCTGGCATATGCCACATCAATTTATCGAGCAAATATTAATTTACAAGCAATTTACATATGCATCCATTAAACGAACACTTCGCACAATATCAACGCGTTGACACCATACATTGTAAATTGTCTAAAATTCAGACCTAAAAATAGAATAACGATATTATCCTGAATAGTAATAAAATGCAGTTTTATTATACTTACGTATTTAATTAGGACGAGCAGGGCAGGCAATGTAATGGATTTAGAGACGATAAGAGCAACAGCAGCTTTGATAATTCACTTATCTTTGGCAATAGTCATTAACCCCCAACACCAGAAAAATAGATGGCTCTCTAAAATACATCTCTCTTCCTTTCCACGTCCTCCAACCCACCCCTTTAGTGCACCGGGCTGTGGTGTCCCCTGATAACTCGAATCGGACTTCGATTTTCGCAGATTAATTAAAATATTAACATACAAAGAAAGCCTGCCAATTGGCAACACAATACCGTTTCCTTGAATAAGATGAAATGCATATTCTTAAATGTGTTTCTTTATTATATATATTACAAAAAAGTATTTTAGAAAAAAAAGTTTGGACACTGTCTCCCCGGAGCCCATTTACAGGATGAAATACCCGCATTCAAGTAAACCAACTACCGCTGATAATAGCAGATAGACAACCTGCTGTAATGCATTATGCTAACAAATTGTAATTATGGTGTTTTTAAATGCATGACAGATACATGAAGTGTTGCACACTGAATCGATTAGCCTCCTCTCCATTCAGATTGCTGTATAGCCAAGTTATACAGCTCATCATCTGCATATATCAAGAGAATCATGATTACTGTCCGTCTGCAACACTCAGAGTTATTTTAGTTCGCATGAGAGCCCCTGCGTATTTCGTCATGTGAAACAAGGCTGTGTTTAACCGGCACTCACTAACTCTTAGGCTACTTTAAAAAATATATACCAATAGGCCTACTTTATCTTAAATTAGAAATACCTCCCTCAAAAAATAAAAACAGAAAGGACATGCCATTGACAGTGTTTCTGGTCTTCAGCAAATTTATGGGAAATACATGTGTCTCCATCAGAGTCTTAACGGATATTTTCAAATAGATTCATCAGAAAATGAAAAGCAGCCTACCTGTGTAAAGTATTTTGTTACAATTCAGCTTCCCTACAAAATGTTGGCAACGTACCATCGTACTTGGCTTAATGTTTGGTGAATTATTAACTTCACAGGATGTGCATATGAGGGGGAAAAGCTCTAAACTGGATGGAGGAAAAAGTGGAGCTTGCCTTGCTGGATGGAGCTCAGGTTGCAGGCTGCTATAGCTTGTAGGACTCGCCAGAAAGAAGCACGTTCGGGGGACTGGAGGTGTCACTGTTCCATATATGGTCATAGCCCCGCCCACTACCGCGTCATATTCTGACAGCACGCATCCCGTGGGTTTAGAGTTTTGGCTCCCGGGAAAGGTTCCACTCCTCGGGGATAGAGGGTTGAGTTTTGTACGCTTCTATCCATTCTGCAAGACGCTAAAGGCCCCTCATCAGCCTCTCCTGTGTCCGGGAACACCTCCATGGTGATCATTTTTTCGTTTATTTGTCTTGTGGAGCCGGAGCGCCTTGCCAGAAGTGCTCGATTCAGCAGTGTCCTGAAGCTTTTTTGATGCTATAGGATGACTCCAGCTTGAGCCATCGCCAAAACAAAAAGTTTTCTACAAACGCATTTTGAATAAAAAACTTGAATAAAACAGAAGCAACTACAACCATATCCTGCTATTTGAATGACTTCTTCAACGACTAGGATCACCTTCCAACCAGCTACTGAGATACAGTATCCCACTCTGTAAATTGTTCATGTCGTGCCAACACAGGACGGGCTATAGGAGACAGGACTTGTGAACTCAACTGGGGCTTTTCTTTCTTTCTACAAATTAACTACAAACTCTTTTACTCTTATTTGTCAACCGCAAAGAAGGAAAGATTGCTCTCCAACAACCACCTTCCTATTATTCTAATTTGGCTGGAGCGGGTTTGTACGAAACTGTTTTAATGTTTGGAATTCAGGATAATATACCTAGAGGAGGGACGACTATGAAAGAGGAACCGCTGGGCAGCGGGATGAACACGGTCCGGTCGTGGATGCACACAGCTGGGGTAGTGGATGCTAACACAGCCGCCCAAAGGTACGTTTGCCAAATCATCCGATTTTTAATGCATTTCTCAGATCGACCCTAAATCCCCACATTGACATGTATCACTTACAATCTCCCTATGCACCTCTTCTCTTCAGCCCTTTTCCCAACGTTCATTACACCATATTACTGTTAAAGTGACAAATCAAGAAATCTCTTGTCTCTTAAAACGTGCTTCTCACGCGTCTACCAATGTTTTCATCTGATGCTACCTCAATCTCCAGTGTAGCTCTATATCTAACCGAGGTGCTCCTCTCTCTTCCCCCGCAGCGGTGTTGGCTTGGCTCGGGCACACTATGAGAAGCAACCGCCATCCAACCTCAGAAAATCCAATTTTTTCCACTTCGTTCTTGCTCTGTACGACAGGCAAGGACAACCCGTTGAGATCGAAAGGACAGCTTATGTGGACTTTGTGGAGAAGGATAAAGTAAGCGCCGTTTTCTTTGGAATATCGTCCCATTTTGCGCACATATATTTTTTGTACTCTCAACTAAACTACACTTCATCATTTGGCGATAAAGGCAGGAAAGTCATAAGACGTGGAGGAGACACGTGCACTGTGCTTATTGGGAATTTTAAAGGACCTTCAATTTCACAAAAGTGTTTTATGAATGTTGTTTTTACGGTAGATATATGACGGATAGATATATAGATCTAGATGATAGACAGTCACCACCCACATACATTTCTCACACTTTCCATCTCAGAACAGGGCTCATCGTACTACCCTCATAATTATTATTTCAATACAAAAAGAAGAAAAAAATATTAATGTGATACTGATTCAATTCATTGCTCGTTATTTGCAGGAACCAAACAGTGAAAAAACTAACAATGGGATACATTATAAACTACAGTTATTGTACAGTAACGGTAAGTGATTTTGAACTTTCGCCCACTGTTATTGAAAAATGTGTTATATGTGTTATTATGAATTGCAATAATCAGGAATGCATACATACAAATTGATCCCATCTGCGTTTATTGTAAAATCCTGAATCTGATATTGTGTTTCTTTTCCTAAGTGGTAGTATCTGTGTCAACTTTCCCTACATTATCTATGGTTAATTCCACGCTCATTTAGCCTATAGGAGTAATATGTGAATCCACATTATATTATGTTGCTAACAACATAATACAAATGGTAATTTATACTATCATACAATTTATTTATTTATTTATTTCTAATTTGTTTTTCAAGTAAGTGCTTGTTATAATGTCAGTAGTTTTAGATTATGTATATATACACACTAAGAAAGTGGATATGTAACAGACAAAAATAAAATTTAACTGACAAGATACTAAATATAAATCAAATTAAACTTCATTCACAGGCGTCAGAACAGAACAGGATCTTTTCGTACGATTAATCGATTCCATGACGAAACAGGTAAGCTTGCATTTAATTGCTTTATTAAACCGTGTGTTATGTTTGTGGGAATATAACATGCAGGTGGTCTCGAGACGTAAATTTAGAATTTTGCTTTAGATGGAGATGTATGCTTTAATTACGACAGTGGCATTTTATTAGAATATGTGTTGTTGAGTTTTTGTTGATATTTCATTATAAATCAGATCGTTTTTTCCGGATTATTAAATAATTGTTAGTCTATTTTTATTGTATGAAACCGGACTAAGTTTAATAGAACAGTCATGGTTGTAGACTAACGGAGAAAACGGAATTTAAAACAATAACCTTTAGTGACCTCTTTTTAATTTCGCGTTGTAAGCTTCTGGGGTCTCCAATACTTACCGGTTCAGAGCTCTATAATATCGTTTTTATTTATGTCTTTTTTTATTTGTAGCCTATTCCAAATTGTTTAGTGTGCAATATTGCATAATATGTGATTTTAATTGTCATTAAAACAATTAATTAAAAACATAAATAAATTGAAAGACATGTGAAAGGTTTTTTAAGTTACTTAAATTATTATAGCCTATCATGCTTTATTCATATACGGCCTTGAGTACATTCTAGCCGCCAATATTATTTGCTAATTGACTGGTGACTTAGACTTAGACCAAAATATCTGCTGTATTTTTTGTGCATTGACAATGAATACATTTGAAAGTTTGCAATATTAATGATTTAATGTCGCTAACATCGTGTTGATAAAAAATATTAATTCCAATAACAAGAAAAATAGTTTTAAAAGACGGCCAGAAAGTTGACAAGTCATTTAGTAGGACTTACATTTTTCCTTAAATCACTCTTAGCCAATTTAGGGGCATATCTTGCGCACTCCGCCAAGTTCAAGTGTCCGTTTATAAGTGTTCAATAGCTTTACTGTTACCTTTTGTTTATTCATATTTTTTTCCGCGCTTATAATGTAGGCGCATGTAATATATAAATTAGATGGACTGTACAACACGTTGACTGTTAGCACTGTATCAGCCTGGATATGATCAAAGAGTCAATGACGCTGAACCGTCAGTTTATGGATTTCTGTTTCTTCAGCCGAGACCCGAGAAATAAATCACATCATGATAACTGCAATACTCCCCAAATCACACAGATACAGATGTAGTAGGCAATGTGGTGCCTCTTTTTTTTGCATCCAACGGGGAGAAATAGCTAGATGTTTTAGGAAATATTAGCCAAAGGAAAAGCTTTAAATCACTTTTTAATTTTGCTGTGAAAGATCTGATGCGGTGAAATGTAATTTCATTTACACGCGTATCTCCTTCTTGCAATTGCAGCGTTGTTGTTAAATGTAAATGTAAGTATGATATAGTGTGTCATGCATTTTAGCCCACCTAATTGCTCATTACAAATTGTTTATATTTGATTAAAAGCACCGCGTCTTGGTTCATCCAGGATGAACGCGGGATAGGACTGGTGCTATTGCAAACAGGCGGGGAGCGCTGACTGGAGTGTTCTGTGCTCGAGCTGTAGCCGTGCATCACAGACCCGAGCAGCGCGAGGGGAGGGAGAGACAGGCAGAGCAAAAAGAACTGAGGGCGAGCGCACCTACAGCTCCACGCCATCTGTTAAAGCCAATGCTCAAAAATTACTCAACCGTACCCCCGACACCGCTTTTTATCCCGAGAAAAATCATTGTTAGCGGCTCAAAATAAACAACAGATTGCCCATTAGCACTTTCCCCCCAAATATCAGTAGATTAGAACAGCGCTGATGTATACGGTTATGGGTAATATTTACATCGCCCATCTGCAGCTGAGAACCAATGTGTGGTTGGGATTATCCTGGGAAATTGATTCTTTTTTATTATAAACAACACATTTGAAATCTGTTGTGGATGGCTAGATAATCAATTAGATAATTTATTTATACAATGTGGAGCGTATATGTTTTTCCCTTAATTAGGCTATGTGTAAAATATGTAAAATGAAATAATATAGTATCGTATGCTATACGAATCATAATACCTGCAATAATGAATGCAGGTTTTGTCAATATTATTGCTCGTAGCCTACATGTGAAAATAATAGGCAATTACATTATTAATTAATCAAGTTCATGCCAGCTATTTTCCTATTTGGTATAATTTATTCTGTTTCTATATACTATGTACTGAATAGCACATTTGACAGTTATAATCTAATTCAATTATTTAATTTGTGTTTCGATGTATTTCTCGCTTTGATTCCAAGGCTATTATCTATGAAGGTCAAGACAAAAATCCAGAGATGTGTCGAGTCCTCCTCACACACGAGATCATGTGCAGGTAAGACATTGCCATACTGATTCCCTACATTTTAAAGATTGCTGGATGACTTCAGTATGTTGTTTATTTATTTGCTTTGTTTTAAAATGTTCTGTTGGGTTTTGGAGGAAACCCCTCGGTAGCCTATTTTTATTTAGGCCTATGCATCAACCTCAATTTCTTACTGCAAAGAAAACACGTCGATCCATATCGACAGAGTTAAAGGCTATTTTACATATGCTAGGATGCCTATTTTCAAAGATAACGTGGTGATAAATGTAATGTTTTTTTTAAATACATCAGATGACCATAAGGAATTACAGGCCAAACTACTCTTAAGTGTCAACTGACACAACGACAAAACACAAGCCGGAAACGAGTCACTGGTGATTGCAGATTGTAATGTATGTCATCCGACATTCCTCTTGACTCACGGAATAACAACGGAAACTGAGCTTTTGATAACTGTGACCCCTGCGTTAGGTGGTTGAATGACACTGGTACTGCAAGCTGACCCAGAGATACTGACATGAGAGGTCAAACTTAAAGACCTAGCAGTCACAGTACCCTATACAAGCAGACATACTTCTACAAGGGGACAAACTAGTCCTCATTATCATGCTATAATGTATAAAAGCTACTTTTTTCTTTGAGATGTTGGCTTGCATATCAATTAATGTTTCCGAGTTGTGTTTGTATAGGCTACACACTCCTTTTGGTATGGACGTTTCCATGGGAACACAGATGTGTTGTAGAGCTCTGTAGCCTTAGTAAAGGACTATCTTTAATCACTTTTGCTTTAAAGAGCTTTACATACCATATGGCGTTAATTTAGCTAATTTGGACATGTAACCATTATAGAAATATACATTTTTTAGTGTGTGAGAATAAATCATAATATCTTTGTGATAATTTAACATTAATTCAAATTGTAAAAGAAGCCCCATGGTCCAGTTCCCATCAACCATGGACTAGCTAGATGAACCACCACAATGTCAGCCACGGTAGTGAAAGATTGATGCAGGAGCTGGCTTTTGTGCATTATAATGAATAAATGCCCTATTACAGAAGGGCTGGTTGAAGGTGGCATCTTGCATCCTCTCCAGAAATAACAGCTTGACAATTAGAGGCAAACAAAAGCTGAAGCTCTGGAAAAATTATTCCCTAGCCTCCTGGCATCTCCTCTTCCCAGTTCACTGCTAAGGCAAACACCACAACATGTTGTCTTTCGGCTTACAGCACACATGCGGCAGCAGTGCTAGGCAATGCTAGGTGTGTGTCCCTACTGGCACCCTATTCCTTAAATAGTGCACTAGATTTGACCTGAGACCTTTCGGAATAGGGAACCGTTTGTGATACCAGGCTAGTTGTTTCCTCGTTCACCCTGTGAGGCACAACCCACTGGGTCCCATACTGACCATCAGGCCTTTGGGCAGCCCCTCTGCCCGTCTTCTAAACACTGTCCTGCTGACATTAATGACGCAATGAAATGACTGAAGATGAAATTACAAAGTAGCAATTTAAATGACAACAACACTATGCTAATGCAATGCGTGTGAAAGGAAGCCTGACTCTGCCCACTGTCCCCTCTCTAGTCGGTGTTGTGACAAGAAGAGTTGTGGCAACAGGAACGAGACGCCTTCAGACCCCGTCATCATCGACAGGTAAGAAACAAATAAAAACGAATGCTGGCGCAGTGTGTATATCCAGCACACGTGTCTACATTGTAAAATGTAAATGTTTGCATGGATAAAGTTTGTCACCATCACATTCCTCAGAGTGTGGCTGTACAGTATGCATGTTTCTCTGTGTTGTTGACTTGGAGGTGTCAGGGCCATCGATATTGCCGCCATTGTCGGTATCAAGTCTTTTTTGGTCCCTCTGCATCGGCCTTGTTCGCTGTTGGTTGTTGTTCTCCTGCAAAGGTGACCAGGTGGGTTGGCTTGGAAACCAAGAGGCCTCTGTGGGGATTAGGTAATTGCTAGCTAGTTGTCAGGGGAAAGCGCGTCCTCAGTGTTTCCCTTGGCTGTGGTTTGCTCTGCTTCCAGCGAGGCAGTCGTTTATGCCTGGTGAGTGCCGGGCTTTACATTCAGACATGTATCATTGAGTCCAGTGTCTCCCTCCTAATTTGCGAACAAGTGTTTTATTCTGTACTGTGTCACTCATTCCCCTGTACTACCCTGTGACTGTGCTTGGATGCGTTCTGAAATGGGCCCACTGTCCAGAAGCATTTGATATCTTGTTAGATGTGTTGTTTTCTAGTTACTGGTACTGCTGCTGTTGGAGGCCCAGTCGTGGTTCATTGGATGTGAACAAGAAATTCGGTATCATTTGTGAGAGGAGGAAATTGATGTTCATTAGTATCAATGCCAGACGAGCCGCTTCAAGGGCTGCTATCTTTACCACTTGGATGAATATGGGCCCTGGGTAAAAATAGTGCACTACATAGTGAATAGTAGTCCCTTTGGGATGCATGCTGCAGTGAGTTAGTGTATGAGGATGGGTCCTATAAATCACAGAGCATAACTGTGTTCATACTGCTGTAGACGCGCTTTCCCAGTCTGTATGAGAGAGTCCTGGGATCTTTTGGCTGTGTGTACCACAGAGCAGTTGCGACTGATGGGGAACTTGGATCCAGTCGGTTCGTTGTTTTGACGCTTGCTGAACTTTGACCCACCACCACATGAAAGCAGGAGAGGGAGAGCGGACGAGTTACGCCAGGGTGAAATATGCTTCACCAGTGGACAGCAATGCTAATGTTTGACTTGTTGGAATAGCTTTTTGCCAAATGGAATGTTTGCGGTCTGACAGAAGGAACATCTTTCTTATTAGTAATAGTGCCAACCAGTTGCTGCCTTCATTCAGTAATTCAGTCAGTCAGTCAGGGTTTGTGTGGCTATGTGTCAACCGGTGGAAATAGAACACACATATTACTCATTTTACTAATATTACTCACGTTCTGGCTTGGAGCAGCCTTGACTGAATTTATGAATGTTTGTAATCACAAAAATATATGATGCATTTGGGGCACTATACATTTTGCAATTCACGCTGTTGCCCATTTCTGCATTGTTCAGGTTGGTCTGGTGTATTTTATTAATGGATTGTTGTTTCCTCAAATGCAGGCAGAGGTAGAAAGTTCCTTTTCAGAACCACACATGCCGTGTCTTTATTGATTATCCTTGTTGTTGTAGAATTTGTTTTTCAGAACAGTGAATTCAAACTATTCAAATTAAGTTCTAAACTGACTCTCAAAGATGATCTTTTCTGATCTGATTTGCCCAAATGTAAAAGCAACGACCTGTTTTAGAAAAATAATTATTTTCTTTCAATGGAAAAATTGGTCAAATTTTGACTGTGCATCTGTACTTCAGTGGTATAACTCTCACGAGTTTATGTGTAATACTGGTTCATGTATTCTGTGAAATGGACTGCTTTATTTGACAGCGAAATAAAAGTGAATGTTGTGTGTGTGTGTGTGTAATGGCATCTGTGTAATAATAATAATAATAATATGTTAACAAGCAGAATTTACTAGTTCTTTGCTTAGCACTGTTATCGCTCTGCAATGTTGCCGATTTTATTATGATTTTATTGTTATTGCTTAACTATCATAAATTTCTGCTTCTGGCAGTACCAACTGAGAGTGATGAGAGGTTTGAGAGTGTATAGACAGTCCAAAGAGTCCTTTAATTGCTGCACAAAAGATAAGACGTGAGCCGTAACAACTCAATCGAATGTGGAAGCTCTGAGTCTCACATGTCCCTAGGCAGTTCTCCAGCGGTAAGCAGGTTTGTTATGGTGTGACGCAGGGCGAACCCACATCCCGACCAGCCCTGCCCACCTACCTGGTAGGCTTCCTGGGAAGGCTGAGAAACATGAGGCCTTTTCACTTGTGGAGCCATTGATAATGTATATTTAGCTTCAAAGAAATATAAGGTGAATACTTTAAAACAGGGTGTCACTGATACAGTGAGCGCTGATTGCTCTTATACATTTTGCTTCATATTGTCACAGAAATACAGTTAAAGGTATCCAGTGTCTCTGCGCTTTGTGCTTCAATCTCGGCCAACAATGAAGGTAATAGAAGTAAAACAGGAGCAGGAATAGAGAGAAAGAGGTGGGCGAGGATGAATCGAAAGAAGAAAAAAAGATTTACAAAAAGGGAAAAGCAAAAAGGAGGATATTGTGGTGGAAGTTCACACAGTGGCTGGGTAAAAAAGCTTCACATTTTCATTGTGATGTGAGTGAATGGGGCCGGGGTATCGTTTTCACAGAGGAGGGGCAACTCTGTTCTGTGAAATCACTAAAGCAGATGGGTCTCATTAGGCCTAGCTATTGTCTGCACATCTCCGCTATGAACAGATGATTTTATCCTATTGCACCCCGACATATCCCTCCCAGGCAGAGAATCACTGTAACACTCGTCTCCAGTGATTGTAGTGCTAATGTATGTGGGTGCACATGTAGAGATCACATGCAACGAGACAGCGAAGAAGAAGAAGAGACCAGCATGCACTCCATTGTTCTATCATGTCTACACGTGTGTTGCTGCGTGTTCTCGCTCTACATAGCCCCGACGTAAAGTGCGCAGAGTCGTACACTTTTTCCTTCAAAATTGGCTATCGTTTTTTTTATTGATGTGTCTTATGTTCCGTTTTGAGTGGTTTCTTGGAATTGTGGGTTTTGCGTATACACACTGAGCGTCCAACTGTTGGAGGCTGAAAGAGATGATTGTTGAGCCAGACAAGGGTGGTCTGATTACGTTACAATCAAAACATCTAACTGAGGAGCTTTAGTGAGAAAAGGAGTGAAGAGGTAGGGATGGAGCTAAAGAGAGCGCCAGAGAGATGGAGGGGGAGAGGGAGGGAGGGAGGAATGGTGTTGGGGCATGTTAAGCGGTCTGGTCTCGTGATCCATTATCGATAACGCTCTCAGCTACATTTTCCCAGATGGCGTGGTGGGGCAGTCATACTGCTAGTTGGCAGGAAGTAGGACAGTAACTGGCACACTGGCAGATCTGGCAGTTTTTATGGAGTTTAGGAGACTTATCATTCCAAATGTGTCCCATTTTCCTGTAGTCAAGCCAGACATCTGTTTATCCCGTTTTCTCTTGGACTTTGTTACAGCTTTAGGTTTTATTGAAAAAAAAAAGGAGAAAAGTTGTTCAGATTTAACAGCTGCTGCAAAATTTCCTCGTTTGACCTAGGTGGATTTCACATGATTTGAAAATAACCCTGAGTCTACTCCCATGTTGTTCATTAGCCCCAATTGTTGCTAACATAAATACAAATATTTATTGAAATTGTTTTGCATTTTCTTTGGAACCAAATGTACTAACTCAACTGATGAATTGGCTCATGAACAATTTTTTTGTAGTGTCACAACTTGGCTTCAGTGGGTTAATCTACTCTAAAACTCCAGCTTATGGTTTTGGATCTATTAATGGCGTAGTGTCTGAAGGCTGATTGAGGTTTTCCTAGCCGCCAGAGTTTCCTTTCACTTCCTGTTACAAAGGTCAAGAAGGTCTGACCTCTCCAACAGCCACCTACTGAATTATTCATAACATAGATTTTTTGTATCAGTACACACAGTGTTTGCATCCTAATGGCTCGATTTTCCACATATCGTGCATTAGATATATGGGCCCGAAAATATAGTGCACTACACAGTACAGGGCATGTGTTGCTATTTGGAAAGCACAAAACATGTAATGGAACATTTAATTCATTTATAGATGCTCATTTAAAAAGTAGGACCTTGCCACTAGCTGACAGGCAGTGTTGGGTTTATATATTACTACAGTCCTGCCCTCAAGATTTTAGTAAAAAAGAAAACTGAAAAAACTCATTAATGAAACATTCAACATTTACCTTACGACCAGTGTTTTCTTTTCCCGCCCCATATGCAAGCATACAGAAAACTTCAAGAGCTGTTCTGTGTTTTTGTCCCTTCGTGGCTTCCTTACTAAAGCATGATTAAACTAGACTCAGTGAGAGCTGCTGTACAAATGCCAGCTTTTATAAGGTCAGCTCTTTTGTGGTGAAATGCTATGTAAATTAGAATCGGCTGCGAAAAAGGGACATTAAATTAAATTCAATTCATTGTCTTGCTTAATGTCATTTACATTTTGGCTAACGCCGCGCCTCGGACGTTCTGTCAGGAAGAATTTTTGAAATAATTTTAATTACATATCAGCTTAGAAACAGAGATAGAAATGGAACTGACGGAACAGAGTGTGTCTGTAACCTTCGCATGCTTAGTGAGGTAAAAGGTGTATTTATTTAAACAAGACAGCGTTCTAAAAGGTAGATATTGATTCAAGCTGAGGGTGCAACTCAAATGTTTTGTTTTCTTCATGTAACTTACAGTAAAATATTATACAGTATGCTGTTTTTTTAGAACGGCATAGCATAGTAAAGGTTAATTTGCTAAACAAAATAAGGCCCTGCACCTGCATAACACAAAGCGCTACTCTTGTTATGAATGTATATGCCCCAAGTTAAACTTTACTTTCCCTTCCAGCAGTGTATTGTTAATGTTAATGAACGTGTATCCAGTGCAAAAATAACTGTCTTCCCAAGCATCTAGTTTACCTGCGGCCTAAACAACCTAGACAGAGTTGATATCAAACACAAAGTCTAGTTGTGATTAATGAGAGCGCCTGTAGGAAATACAGCAGGATAAAGTCCACCCACTGGAGCCGCTATGTTCATCCTGATGCTATACACAGGTGTGAACATCTAAGAGTTATTTATGAGCCAGTCAGCAACCACTGAGAGAGAAGGAGCGAGAGAGAGAGAGAGAGAGAGAGAGAGAGAGAGAGAGAGAGAGAGAGAGAGAGAGAGAGAGAGAGAGAGAGAGAGAGAGAGAGAGA
>JACXGM010005174.1:0-10646 GCA_016801145.1 Umbra pygmaea
ACCATTCCCCTTATGTTAAACCTAACCTTAACCATTACCCTAAAACATATTCTAAACTTACCCCTACCCTTAAAATACACAATTAGTTGCTTATCAACAGATGGTTTGTTGATAGTTTGTTGATGATATGACTATCAACAAACTATCTGTAGAGCACATACAGATGGAATGTCAGACTCTCCAAATAAAGTGTAACCAATAAAAGCATAGCAATCTTCATCATTTTCAAAGATGTATTACTGGAATTAGAAATTTGTAAAAGTAATACATTAGATTAAATTGAATTGGTAATCCACCTAAAACGGCACACTCTTATGACACATGTAGTAAAGACATATATATTACAAAAGCAGTATGATTTGTACAGGGTGCTATTCGCACAAGAACACGAATACATAAAACATTAAATCATAAATAAATGGCTAGCTTTATGAAGGCAAAGGGTGGTCACCCCAAAAATTGACTTGATTTAGCGTTTCTTCTGTTTTTGGTAATTGCATTTTGGTAATTGCTAAATATTCACTATTGACATTTTTACTTTACAGCATTTTTTTACATCTATCTAAAAGTTTTGCACAGTACTATATGTTACAAATTACTTTCCTAAATACTATTTTTTATTGCAGGCTTCACACTGTTACTTTGTCCATTTAGTCATTCAGTTGCAGACGCAGTATTGGAAACAAAAACAAGTCCTTCACTGAATTCAAGCAGCCCTTATCAGCAGAATGTGATCAGGCCAAAGAAATTATAAGAGCAATAGTTGTGTTTATAGCTGTGGATATGCATGCATCTTTAGACAATTAAACTAAGAACTGAGCTTTAATTACTTTTTTAAATACCTTTTTGCAATGTACTGTCGCAAAAACGTACGGTACCGTACCATGGGTTTTGTGTACTTTTACACCTCTGTGTCATTGATTTTCCACAATTTATAGTTAGTCAATTAACAACCAAAAGCAGCCCGATTTACCTTCAAAACACAAAGCCAATATCGGCATGTTATATAGTTATATATATGTAAAATCACTGAAACAAACTGCACAATCAGTATACGGATTAAAAAGCAACTTAGTACAGATCGAGTTGCTAGTTTCCAGTCTGAAAGAGAAATATTCAAAAACAGTAGACAAACCAATTTGCTTTGTTACCGGGTTGCTATGCGTAAATTACCCACAATAAACTGTGTGGGCAATTGACAACAATCTTTGGATTGCTTCGATAAACTAAATAAAATTAAAAAATCTATTTAAATATTGGCAAAAAGGGTATTGCATTTTCAGGAACGATTTCTTCTCCCATCCCTTTAATTTCTACTGAACAGAAGAGACCTTAGTGGTCCTGTCTCCTACCTCTCCATTGTCCTTGTCTTCACAGTAGGACACCTCCAAGACGCGGTCTACCTCCACGTAGTCTGGGTTAAAGGGCTCCTCCTCCATCTGAAATCAGACATGACCAGGAGTCAGCCAGACCCAACACCCTCATACCATCTGGACAATGCAGAGAAAATACGCTGTGTATGATGGAGTGAGTGGGCGGATGGGCATACCAGGGTCTAACAAACAGAGATGCAGGCAAATGCACCTGGGCAAAATAGGCAAACACACGTCGGCAAACACGCAGATCGCCATATGTGCCGTCATGTACGCACACACAGACACACACTTCTCTGAAAGGGACCTACATCTGCAAAGAAGTGGGCCCTCTGCGCTTGTTTAATCTTGAAGCGTTTGATCTTTTGTTGGATCCTCTTGTCCTTCTCCAGCTGCTGCTCTGAGGCCCATTCACAGTGGAGATAGGAGCTGGACCAGAGATGAAGTTAACATCAATAAACACTCTTCAATCAAGGTACACGACGAAGGAATCTACAAAGGTTTTCGCAATGTAAGAAAACACACTGTAATTAGACCGCTTCCTCTTTTCTTTTTATGTACTTTCTATGTCAGTGTGCTTAATCCCATCTTTATAAAAGCGTAAGTGTTCGCCCATGCAATATTCCTGACCATAGCCCCCTAGGGTTTTGCGATTTCATTTTCCAATTGTCCCCAATAGTAACGTTCAGGTGAAAAGGTTATCATTTCAAAATAAAGGTGTTAACATTTATTTTGAAATTATGGGGCAGTTAAGTTACTAAAAGAGAGTCCCCATCTAAAATACAGACAAATAATGCAATGAGAATTGCACTTCTCTGATGGGCGTGGCTTAAGCCTAGCTAGTTTACCATGCTGTATTTAACTTTTTCAATTGACTACAAGTATTTGAATATTTTAATACAATTAACTAAGCTGGAACAAATATAATGCCTTACTAGTTTTTGTACTTCACAAAGTACTCCTCTACTTCCACAATGACTCCCGGTGAGACCTAGAAGAGGAAGTAAGAATTTTAAACACAAAACAGCATAAAAACAGACAATACAACCAAGACAATTTGAGTCAATGTGGTAGTAAAGATGCAGTTTGGGACTTTTACAAATAAAAAATTTAAATTGGTTGAAACTTGGTCATGTTGAAGACAGGTGGCACAAACCCATGACATATTACACACTTTTCAGGAATCCTTTTTAGCACAGTAGTGCCACTTTTGCAACCAGTGGCCAGAACCACACACTGCATCTGTGAAGCTGAATAGATTGTGATCATACCTCGTTCTTGACTATTCGAGATGACATTATCTTGTCAACAACAGCAGCATCTTCTTCACTGGGGTTTTCCTGCAGCAATGAAGAAAACACATGAACATTCCCATGCAGAGCATTCATACGCCACCACCAGCATACTGGGGTCACATAAATGCAGAATGAACACCACACCGTCACAATCGTCACCCGTGCCTATTCAACATAGCCTTGATGTCGTCCGTGTTATTTTATTGTTGCTCAGACATTCATTATGTTTACATATATTTCTTAACCAAAAACCTGAATCCTCCACTTGTTAGCTAGAACTGAAAGCAAAGCTAGACAAAGAGAAATTTCACCTGTTACTGATTTTATTAAGACAAATTGACTTTATTTTTTTGCCATGATTTGCTATGATAACTCATTCTATTAAGCAAGGCATTCGTACAAACCTTAAAATTTGATTAGATTCCAACAGTAATGTGACGCTCATTAGCAACATTTAAATGAGACAACAGGAGAACTTTCCTGTCTTCCGCCACCAACACACATGCATCATCCTTGTTCTGTAATGTTAGCAAAGACAGGAAGTGGCCTTTGGCCTTGAGTCATACTGCTATAACACATCAAATCACACAGCTCTAGATCAAACTTGAGCCTAACCTTTAAAGGAATTGATACGGCATAACCCAAAGTGATACTGTGGAACTTCGTGAAATTACGTATCGTTGAGAACGAGAAGTTATTAACAGCTGGCCGGGCTGATGTTGCCTCACCACAAACAGCTGCACTGCGGGTGCCTTGCGTGCTGCAGATGTGCCGGACTTCTTGGCTTTTGACGTGCCCTTCCCCTCGTCCTCCGACACGCGGGCCTCACACTCCTCCGCATACTTCTTCCTCTTCACCTGGCGGTTCGACCGCCGCTTCTATGGGAGTGTAAGGAGGAGAGCTTTAGTATTACTGAGGTAAAGTACTGTATACAAACCACAACGGCCTGAATGAGGTTTCACTCCTTTCAAATCATTTGTCGGTTTTTATGTCATTGATGTCGATCCTCCCAGTGTGTGTCGTATGCCTGTGAGACAGTCAAGGGTTTAGTATTACAACAGATAGACCCACGCGTATGACGGCCGCAGTTTGATGAATGGCATTTGCTAAGGTGTCCGTGGATGGACATGAAAGACCTGGGGCTGTCAGGCAGAGTGGTCCCATGTGGTGAGGAGCATTAACTCCTGTCAGAGCCGTCTATTTCCTGGTATAAAATACAACAGGCCCCCAGACAGCAGCGTCATTCTAACTGAGTCGTCAACCACAGGGGCGGGGGGGTTATTAGTGTAATTACACCCACACAGGGGAAAGGGTAGTCACTATAGCCGCTTTCCGACCAAGTAGTTACAGGATCGTAGTTATAGGAACAGTCCACTTCTAAACAGCTCACTAACTACTCTCCCCCAAAACCGGTTTTGCTATTTGCATTCGCACTGGTCAAGTGGCCATAGGAACTGGTAGGAGGGATAAAAGAGTAACGCAAGCACCGCAACAGGCTTTTATAGCATCGTCAATAGACTTTAGCGTAGCGCCACACACATACAACAACATTTCACAGTTTAATGTTTGTAACACTGGGTGTATGATTGGAGATAAGTGTGTAAATTATCTTATGTATGCAGATGATCTGGTTGTTTTCAGCCAAAGTAGTGCTGGGTTCCTTCAACGGCTTGCTGTTCGATCAGATTACGAGGCTAAAAACTACATCCAATACAATTTTATAAAAATAATGTTGTGTTGGTAATGTCCTTATAACGGAGTTCGAATCGCGGCATTTAAAAACTAGGCTGGAGTCATAGAAATTGAGTAGCTACTTAACTCAAACACAAAAGACGAAGGCTCCAGCATAATATGTAGTATTATACACAACAGACAAACAAAGCAACTGGCGTAATTTATAAGTTGGACCAATCAACATAGACCTAGGAAAAGGGAAAGACCCTGCTCTGGAGTAGGAGCTAAAATGGTTATAGGAACGGCGCTGCGAGGAACTAAATCATCCCCAAATTTCTCCTGTCTGAACACAAGAAAAAAAGGGTTATAAGAACGTTATGTTCTAGGAACTGAAAAAATCCCTGCGGTCGGAAAGCGGCTTATGACATACACCTAGCCAGAACAAAGTAGGCCCCTCAAAACAATTAGTCAATTAGTCCTTCTTACACGACTCCATTTTCTACAATGAAGACTGTGTTCATGGTGAAATCAGCCAGATGATCTTTAGTAGCAACAGCAATACCTTACACCCTCAGAAAAGAAGGTACGAGAATCTACCTAAAATGTTACAAAGCTTGTCGCTGGGGCTGTACTTTACCGAGGTATGAATATTGTAACCTTCAGCACGGGTCCATATTTTACCATTGATATCTGTGCCTCTGAATGGACACTTATGTACCCTGAGGGACAAAACTGTTCTTAAAAGCTGTACTCGTCATACAAGTACCGTAAAAGTTACAAAAATGATCCTTGGGGACCTAAATGTGTAGTTTTGTCCCTCAGGGTACCCAGGGGTGCCCACTCCTCCTCCTGGAGAGCTACTGTCCTGCAGGTCTTCTCTTCAACCCAAGTTGACACTGACCTGATCAAGCTGTTCTTCCAACTAATTAATAGAGTCAGGTGTGCTGAATTAGGGTTGGAATGAACCTTCAGGATGGTTCCTCTCCGGGAGCAGGAGTGAGCACCCCTGTATTAGAGGTACATAAAATGGTACAGATATCACTGGTAAAACATGGCCCCATGTGGTACAGCCACAGCGACAAGCTTTGTACCATTTTAGGTACATTCTCGTACCTGTTTTCTGAGCGTGTGCCCTGTAACTGTCCAGTACTTGGCGGGCCAAGGAGAGGGCCTCTCCGTGGGGTTTACCACAACACTGTCATAGCTACCCACATCTGTGTTTCTACAAGGTCATAACAACCTGCGTTTCGCAGACAGACAACGGGGACTCTCCATGCTTTGAGCCAAACATGCGGAGTTTATGTGCATGTAACTAACAGTCATAATAGTTGTGTAGGCTGCAGCCTGGGGACTCACGGAGTCATCGTCTTTCGAGAACCTTCGAGGCAGCGGTTCGTCATCAGACCCATCCTCTGACGATTCCGTCTTCCGCTTCTTCTTGCCTCCAAATTTAATCACGATTTTCCTGAAGAGAAATAGGACAAACGGTTAGTACTAATAGCGGAAAGCAAAACCGGGTCCGTTTTTCGCCCCCTTCAGCTGTGTCTCATGGTCTGTAAATAATTGATTAATGATAACATACATTTTCTTCCAAGTTGTGCAAAAATAAACCACCTCAGGATTGTACACTGAGTGGCACAGAGAAACACTGTGCATTCTGTGCTCTTCACGTCATCTTTTAAAGGCAAACACAAACAATTAAACACTGAAATGCAACAGAGCGTCAATTTCTATGTTGTTGCAAGCCTAGCTGTGTTTGTTGTGGCATATTCTTTCCATGGTTTCCTGACGCTGACATCTTATTAAATTGACTTTCATGACCTAGAGATCAGAATCACAACATTTCTGATTCATATACAGTAGACATATTTACACTACATCATGTCAAACATCTCCATGAGAAAACATGCTGTTAACAAATACCTGATGACCTCAGTAAAGACATGATCAAATACACGTGTCCTTGGTAAATACTGTGAGAGAGTAAGCTTGTAATACGTTCCTGACAGTGGTAACTCAGCATGTCAGCATGTCAGAATGCAGACACAGGGACATTGAGAGAAGTGACAGGCTGGCATAGATCACTGCTATGCACGGTTTGACGCACGCACGCACGCACGCACAAACAAGCTCTCAGCCTCTCTTTCCTGTGTGTGTGTGTGTGTGTATGCCTGCCTGCTGTGTCCCTATCAACATGAAACACTGGCCTTCACCTGCTCCATTTGTCAAGCTCTTGATTGGATCACAGCAGAGATATGGATAGAACCTCCTCCCTCTCCACCCCTCGCTCTGGTCTGCGTCACTCTCTCTGTCATCTCTCGCTCACTCTGTCTGCTCACTGTCGCTCCACACTACATGGCTTAGAAATAGCATAAACATGGAAATGACTCGACTAGTTTCAGAGCGCCCGTCAGACCACACATGCACTGCAGTCTGACATCACTGCTTCAGTCCAACAGGCGGAGAGCTCCATGCGGACACTCCTGTTGTGTATCCACCCCCTGGTTAACATGGCTACCCGATGACAGAGGAGAACCAGTGATGTGCTCAGTCTAAATGCAACAACTACATCGCGGCGGGGACCGGTCAGGGAACTGTCCTAACATCCGACTGCACGCCATCACATGTTACTACAGTGACTGCCAGATGGTATTTAGCAACAAGGATCTGTGTTATACAGCCGATATACAAAGGCTAAGGGCTTTCCTCTGGCACCTTTAAGGTCTGCCGTTTTACATTTTGTGAATAACACTTCAAATGCTAGTCCACTTGATCAACCGCATGACTGCTAGTAACTCAATTAGAGGCAATCTTCAGACACAAACGTCCAAACACAATTTTTCACAGATCAGTACATAAAACAAAATGGCAGCAGTTCACCAGTAAACATTCATGCGAGTGTGATCTGGCATATTAATCTGTCAAGGCTACTTACACTGTACATTGCACAAAATGGTGCCAGCCCTGTCAGATGTCATAGATGCATTTATTGACACTTTAAAAGCAACACGCTTCTACAGATGGAGAAGATATACTAGGATCTCCGTCCAGATGTCAGGTCTGTCAAATGATTTCTGCCTTACAAGTAATATCTGTGAATTGCATTTTATTCTATATTATTTGATTTACTGTGCTATTTACAGAATAGCAATGATTGGCTCAAAGAAATGAGTCAGACACACCCAATCATTATCAGTCAACCCGTTCGTGGGGGGCTGTGAAATCCTCACCTAAACGTGAGCTGTACCCTCCAGTCCATGCGCTGTCTGTATCCTGTCAACTGTCTGTTCTCTCTAATCAGTGAGTGAAGGGGGAGCTGAAGGAAGCCTCCACTCAGAACAGGTGCAGCATGGTTTGGTGTAAAGTGCTCTAAACCGCCGACATCCTGAGATCAAACAGACGTCCTACAGCTGGATTTCCCTCCTGGGGCAGAGCTCAGTCATTAGTGTGTGTTACTCATCCTGCCTCATTCCCACCGTCAGTGACTCACCGTCCCTGCCTCACCGTCCCTGCCTCATTGCCACCGTCAGTGACTCGCCGTCACTGCCTCATTCCCGCTGTCAGTGACTCACCGTCCCTGCCTCATTCCCACTGTCAGTGACTCACCGTCCCTGCCTCATTCCCGCTGTCAGTGACTCACCGTCCCTGCCTCATTCCCACTGTCAGTGACTCACCATCCCTGCCTCATTCCCACTGTCAGTGACTCACCGTCCCTGCCTTATTCCCACTGTCAGTGACTCACCGTCCCTGCCTCATTTCCACCGTCCCTGCCTCATTGTCCCTGCCTCATTTCCACCGTCAGTGACTCACCGTCCCTGCCTCATTCCCACTGTCAGTGACTCACCGTCCCTGCCTCATTCCCACCGTCAGTGACTCACCGTCCCTGCTCCCACTCTCACAGACACTGAAGCTCTCCAGCTGTCAGACGTACCCCAAAATGCGGCTGTACTTATACTAGCAGACAAGCCAGTAAAGTACGAGGCTCTCTCACAAGAATACCAGTCACTCTGGAAGACACATGCAGCCAAACACAGCTTACATGACATGGCCCGGCTATTTCTGCTGAAGTATCGGGACACAGCAGCCGTTAAAATAAGCCGTTGTCTTGTGAACAATAAAAAAGGAAAGTCTGAAGAGGTTTTTTTCTGCACTGATGAAATACGCCTTCAAATGAGAAAAAGGTAAATGGGAATGAAAATAAGTAGTGTAAATGTGTCTGGGTTCATCAGTGTCGGACTCTCTGACAAAGGGTCAGCTCTATCACTCAGGAGGTACAGCTACATCCAGGCAACACATCTCCCCTTCACTGAAAAGCACTAGAAATGTAAACACTTGGTGGAAAATCAAAAACAGCTGACTGTTAGGTCACAGCAAAAACAATAACGGAATAGAAGATTAAACTCTAATTGTTTGTGATTAAGGACATTACAATGTATGCAATATATTGAAGTCCTGGGTTCACACCTACTATTCAGAACTCTGCTTCATAAGGAAGTAGCTTCACTCAGAACTCTGCTTCATAAGGAAATAGCTTCACTCAGAACTCTGCTTCATAAGGAAGTAGCTTCACTCAGAACTCTGCTTCATAAGGAAGTAGCTTCACTCAGAACTCTGCTTCATAAGGAAGTAGCTTCACGTTTGTGTTCCCGTTTTGCTCAATGAACCGGCTTCATAATGTGCCATATTTCTTAGAGATCAAAATGTTAGCTATGGCTAAAAATAATGTTGTGCTGTCACGAGCTATGGCAGTGGTTTCCAACCTGTTTGACACACTTAGATGAAACTAGAAAGTCTGAGTCATACCAACATTATACTGTAGGGTATATATATTACCAGAGAAAAACATTTACAATATAGCGTGGGTATTGAATTACTAGAAGGGGTTTGAATTTCAGCTAGTAACCATAGGGCGTATATATTACTGGACGTAGCATCCGGTTCGGAAGTGATGCAAATGCGGAAGTGCCTTAAACCTGCATTCTATCTGAATTCCAGCAGGGGGCGACATGTGAGGTTGCAAAAGGAGGTTGGTTTTTGTTGAAGTGTATGAGAGAACGACACACTTCTCATTTGATTTATTCCCTAAGTAAACATTTTCATAATAAATCTATGGTCTCAATCGCTAGTTTTTATTCTTCTGCAATACAGAATGATGTTTATTTTTTTAATTATGGTCTTGTTGATTTTAAAATCAGCGATAAAGCAGGGGATGTTTTAAGGTGTGGCTATGTACCGAGTGTGTCACTTGGGTTGCCTAATAATGTCTGGTTCAGTGTTCAGTGTTCGGTTGTACATCATGTCACTCAAAGGAGTCGGCAGTTCAGTTATTCCGGTAAGTAACATAACTTTTTGTTTTAATATTGTTTTTCGTTAGCCAAACATTTTGTTAGACACCCTCTCATCTAAAATGTTCTCATCTGCAACCAAGATGGCTGCGCCGGTAATGGCAAACTCGATGACTCAAAGCATCTCCAATGAGTGACGTCAAAAATGCTCTGTCCATTAATATTTACAGTCTATGCTAGTAACTGGTTAAATGCAGGAGTAAATTCGACCAAACACTGTGTTTTAGTTGCTAATTGGTGTGCATCACCAGTAATCCAGCACATATTGGAGGCGAGGATAAAAATGTATTCACAACAATTCATTCAACTTATTTCAGATTGAAATAAAAGTTCTAACCAAAGTGCAACGAAAAACAAAAATCTAAAATAAAAGGTATAACATTGGTTCATTTAATCACATTAAAAAAATGTGTCCATTCAGAAGTGTTTTTCTAACATAACCACTGATTTTATTTACTTCAATACTGGACACACAATTTAAATGATAATTTCTCCAAAAAATCATTGATTCCAATTTCGACTGTATATGAAGTTGATGTTAATTTTTTGAATACATTTTCATTACTTATTATTTTCTAATGTCTTGGAAGAGATTAACACGATTAATGTATATCGGAGAAAATATGCCAAACGAATAATCTGAATTATATCTGACAGACAACAGGGATATGTTTTAGTTTGTGAGCACAACTTTCGAAAATGAGTGGTTAAAATAATACAAAGCTCCAGAGTGTCTTTAACTTATAACGTGTTTTACTGTATTGATTGAACACAGGGTCCAAAATGTAATTTGAATTTATTTCGACCCAAAAAACATTGAAAGTGACAGTAGTTGAAGTAAAATATTAAGAAGTTACGTGTAATAGTGCATCTCTGTAAATGACAGGCCGGCTCAGCCAGTCAGCCAGACATACAGACAAATCAGCCAGTCTGCCAGACATACAGACAAATCCAGACAA
>JACXGM010005174.1:10746-35807 GCA_016801145.1 Umbra pygmaea
ATACAGACAAATCAGCCAGTCTGCCAGACATACAGACAAATCAGCCAGTTTGCCAGACAAATCTGCCAGTCTGCCAGACATACAGACAAATCAGCCAGTTTGCCAGACATACAGACAAATCAGCCAGTTTGCCAGACATACAGACAAATCAGCCAGTCTGCCAGACATACAGACAAATCAGCCAGTCTGCAGACAAATCAGCCAGTCTGCCAGACATACAGACAGTTAGAGCAGCTACTGAAGACTATGATACACTATCTGCAAGGTACCTCTCAGGACTGATCTAGGATCTGGTGCATTAGACAGATTTAGAAGGCTACAGTGTCAGAGAGATTTCCACACAGATATCTACTCAAATAAGCATGCATTTATGAGCACACAAAAACCATGTGGTGGTAGGAGGCTGCAAGTTTCTTGATACTACAGCTCTCACGATCTCCTGAACATGCTGTGGTGGACCATAGGACAGGGATCGAAACAGTTCCAAGCAGGTGCCTGGTTCATGCTGGTTTTTGGTCATTTCAATAAAAGTGCCAGGTGAGGGGAGATCCTAAACAATTAATGACCTAACAGGGCTCTACAGTGCCCCCATTTTACGAGAATTTGCTCCTAAAAATAGACATGTGAGACAAGGAAAATTGATTTACGAGCACAGTGTGCAAGTAAAAATGACAACCTACCATAATGCATTATCCCCCCGCTTCTAATCGTTAAAAAAACTACAATTACCACATCCCGCAAGGAGTCATGCGCCAACTGCAGTAGTTTTCTGTGACAACACAGTGCAGTGAAAGTGAGAGAAATGTGGGAAAAACACTGGGGAAAAGAAAAAGTATAAATTCTGTGTTACTTGAACATTTTTCAATGCGCTCCTAAATTTCATTGTGTGCTCCGACTTTTTTTTTTATTTAGGAGTACATGTACTCCTTGGGAAAAAAGTTAGCTTAGAGCCCTGCCTAATCAACAGTTTGTTATTAAGTAAAAGAGAAAACCTGCATACACTAGTCACTCCATGGAGTCGTTTTGACACGTGGACTAGACCCTGTCACTTCACTACTCCGGCTGATATTACACGTGCAAAACCTTCTCCGCAATGAAAGTTTGGAGTTGCCTGGCAACGTGCCCCCAGGGAATAGCCTATGGCTGTCAGCATAGGTGATGGCAGTAACATCACTTCCTGTGAATGCCACTGGAGCACAATGTTTTCCTCTACAACGCAGTGAGCAGCTGGGGAAATGTTAGTACAACCAGACAAGTCAAATACCTCCCTACAGCTGGAAAAACGAGGACAGTGGAATGTTAACCCAAACACATGAAATACCTGAGATCCTGAAGTGTTACCCTAGTGTCACACAATAGCAAAAACAATACCATCTGGTTTGATAGAATTATATTTAAGTCAAACCTCTCTGCTGGCAGATCTGCACACACAGAATTACGGCTTGATGTTTTAATTATGCCATGTCGTCATGTTTCTGTCGTTTCGCTCTTGATGTTTTAATTAGGCTTTGAGTCGGGGGTGTCTTAGCTGACATTCAACCTCAGGGAAGCCAAAATGGGTAATAAAATGTAAGTTTAGGTACGATACGGATATCAATCACAGGATACTACTAACAACACTACTACTGACTTGCAGGTTCATAGTTATGGTATTACAGTTGATACTCACAGGTTACTACTGACTTGCAGGTTCATAGTTATGGTATTACAGTTGATACTCACAGGTTACTACTAACAACACTACTACTAACGTGGTTCATAGTTATGGTATTACAGTTGATACTCACAGGTTACTACTAACAACACTACAACTGACATGCAGGTTCATAGTTATGGTATTACAGTTGATACTCACAGGTTATTACTAACAACACTACTACTGACATGGTTCATAGTTATGGTATTACAGTTGATACACAGAGGTTACTACTAACAACACTACTACTGACGTGGTTCATAGTTATGGTATTACAGTTGATACTCACAGGTTACTACTAACAACACTACTACTGACGTGGTTCATAGTTATGGTATTACAGTTGATACTCCAGGTTACTACTAAAAACTCTACTACTGACATGGTTCATGGTTATGGTATTACAGTTGATACTCACAGGATACTACTAAAACACTACTACTGACATGCAGGTTCATAGTTATGGTATTACAGTTGATACTTACAGGTTACTACTAACAACACTACTACTGACGTGGTTCATAGTTATGGTTTTACAGTTGATACTTACAGGTTACTACTAACAACACTACTACTGACATGCAGGTTCATAGTTATGGTATTACAGTTGATACTCACAGGATACTACTAACAACACCAATACTGATATGCAGGTTCAAAGTTATGGTATTACAGTTGATACTCACAGGTTACTACTAACAACACTACTACTGACATGCATGTTTATAGTTATGGTATTACAGTTGATACTAACAGTTTACTACTAACAACACTACTACTGACATGCAGGTTCATAGTTATGGTATTACAGTTGATACACAGAGGTTACTACTAACAACACTACTGCTGACATGCAGGTTCATAGTTATGGTATTACAGTTGATCCTCACAGGTTCCTACTAACAACACTACTACTGACTTGCAGGTTCATAGTTATGGTATTACAGTTGATCCTCACAGGTTACTACTAACAACACTACTACTGACGTTGTTCATAGTTATGGTTTTACAGTTGATACTTACAGGTTACTACTAACAACACTACTACTGACATGCAGGTTCATAGTTATGGTATTACAGTTGATACTCACAGGATACTACTAACAACACCAATACTGACATGCAGGTTCATAGTTATGGTATTACAGTTGATACTCACAGGTTACTACTAACAACACTACTACTGACATGGTTCATAGTTATGGTATTACAGTTGATACTCACAGGTTACTACTAACAACACTACTACTGACATGCAGGTTCATAGTTATGGTATTACAGTTGATCCTCACTGGTTACTACTAACAACACTACTGCTGACTTGCAGGTTCATAGTTATGGTATTACAGTTGATACTCACAGGTTACTACTAACAACACTACTGCTGACTTGCAGGTTCATAGTTATTGTATTACAGTTGATACTCACAGGTTACTACTAACAACACTACTACTGACATGCAGGTTCATAGTTATGGTATTACAGTTGATACTTACAGGATACTACTAACAACACTACTACTGATGTGGTTCATAGTTATGGTATTACAGTTGATACTCACAGGATACTACTAAAAACACTACCACTGACAAGGGTCATAATTATGGTATTACAGTTGATAGTCAAAGGTTACTACTAAGAACACTACTACTGACGTGGTTTATACAGTAGATACAGTATTACAGTTAATATGCACACAGGGACACAATAGGAAAAGCACATAGACAAATAGCACTACCATTGTAAACCACTCAGGCACATTTTCACAGGACCGCACAGGCTACTAAAGTTAACTATATGTGCATAAATTGTATCGTCTCCTTTCACCTGCCCTCTATTTAGAAGATAACACACCTCCAGTTTTAGTTCTGTCCTCTCTTTAGGGTGGTGGGTGAGTTCCTGCTCTAGTCCTGGCAGTGGCCCTCTTTGGCTCCCATGAGCATGTCATCCTCCTGCCTGGTGTCTAAACACCCAGTATGCCCCTCTCTCTGCCTAGCCCCCCAGCACTGCCCTGCCCTAGTTGGCCCAGAGCCCACCACTCTGTGTGTGGAGGCAGAAGAGTGTGTGATGGCATTTTGTAGGCTAAGGACACCATGACGTGCTTCAGCATACTCATGACGACTGTGACTGACAGCTAAAGACAAATCCAGCTCTCAACCTGCACTGTGTAATCTGTGTGTGTGTGTGTGTGTGTGTGTGTGTGTGTGTGTGTGTGTGTGTGTGTGTGTGTGTAAAGTAAGTTGTTTTGTGTGTGTGGTGTACTGTGTTTGTGTAATGTAGTGTAGTGTTTATGGCATGCACATGCCATAGTGGACTAAATTGCATTGCAGAACAGTCTACATAATGATAGTCAGTCATTTGAGCCTGAATATGTGTTCTCTGACTTTCCCCAGGCCTCCTGCATGAGGCATAGCAAATGGGTATAGCGCTGCCCAAGATATGGGTTAGATAAATCAGATAATCTATACTGCCTCTCGTTGCTCTACAGTGACTCCTTGTGTTCAGATCAGGCGCTTGTAAATCCAACCACGAAAGTATCACTGATGAACGTAATCATCCCGTACGTGATCTGACTGAAGGCACCTGTGTTTGATGAGCAATGCAAAAACAATCAGCGGCTGGGCGATATGTGGTTGGATGAACCATGTGTTTGCCCTTCGCCATCACACAGACCTGTGCAGGGAGATGCAGAGCTGCCGACAACGCAGGGTTAGTTGGAACTAGGGAGGGGAGAGTAGATTAAAAATAGAATAGTGTGTTTGTGTGTGATGTACTGCGACTGTGTAATGAACTACTGTGTGTGTGTGCGCGCGTGTGCATGCGTGTCTATCCTGACGGATCACAGGGACAGTGGTGCTGTACTGCTGGTCGTGGGCTCCGTGAGAAAATCCCCTTCTTATGAACGCGTCTGTAATCTGTACAACACACACACACACACACACACACAAACCTGTACCCTTCGGCTAATGGCAAATATCAGCAGAGTGCAGGGATCTGTACAAGGGGTTTCTGAGCTCTAACACACTCAAACATATTGACATAAACACAAATACTGTACACTCTTATTCATACCAAAACAGGAACCAAAAACACACACATGCAAGCATATGCTCACACACTATTGCACATATGCTTACACACACCACACTTGACATAAATGCAAGTTATTTAAAAGAAATACAAAAATAAAAAAGAAGAGCTTTCAGATCTTCCATATCAGAAAGTGAGTGAAATGGATTAGAGATTAGAGATGTCAGGCAGGATTAAGAGCAAGACCCTCTACACACTGATGCCAAAAATTCACCTATTCTCTAGCACCTAATGGAGCTCACTAACAATATGTTTTTAGACGTGTTCACTTTAGCACATGTGGACAATGAATTATGGAGATAAAGAGAGACAGATAGAAATAAGACCTGCAGGATACGCTGGGGGTTAGGGACCAGAAACAGAAACAATGCTTTATGGAAATACCTTCTCTCCTGCGCATGTTATTTTCAGCAAGTGACTTTAAAAACACCATGTCATTTTGGAAAGCAGTGATCAGCCACGGCTTGTTGGATGTACCCCTCAGGACAACCTGATCTGGGGCTTTCCCTGTTACGTCTCCTAGCCCTGGTCTTTGCACCCAGCCAATCTCCTTCTCTAAATTTATTAACTAGTGTTAAACTATTGAAAGGCAGAACATTAAAGAATTTCCATTTGGCATTAACTTAAAGCTAGGGTATGTGATCACTAAAAACTAGCAAGAAACGCTAGCATTTCAAATGATCCAACGAAAAAAGTCCCACCTCCTCCTTTCAGAGCTACTTTCAAAAGCCACGCCTCCAAAACTTGTGAACGCGCAATGATGTCTAATTTGTGATATTAACAAATAACCATCCAAATAAACAAAGCAAGATTACCTGTCTAGCAGAAATAAAGCGACCATGGAATTTATTTACTCTGGTCTGATTGCATGCTTTATCTAAACCTTATTGTTCATAGTCGATTCGAACAGAATTCGAACGAAGTCTTCCTTTTTTGCTAGTTCTGGGTTGCACTGGGACTTTCTCTGCCATAATTTATATTATCTTTGTACATACTGCTGCTTCTTCACAGGTTAGTATGACTGGGGCACATGCCAAATCAGGTATCTTCGGGCACGCATTGATGAGATGATTGACAGTTACCCTGCCAATCCAATCATCGCGCCGAAGAAAGTGATTGGCTTGGTTTATAGTAGGGCTGTGCCTACTACAGACACTCGTTTTTTTTTCAGATGTGTTTCAAAGCTTTTATTTTTTGGTCTTTTATTAGTATAAGTCAGTTTCAACGAATTTGACAAAAAGTGTTTTAGAAGTGAATTGCATACTCTAGCTTTAAAGAAAGAAGAGGCAGGATAAAGAAGCAAGGCCAGGGAAAGAGAAACATATGAATATAGACTTCTCCGATAAGCAGTAATCTATTGGACAAAGTCACCCCAAAGTCTAACAACAACTCTGCTGGGGGGGGCTGACACAGAGTATTCAATAATAATGAAATGGTTGTTCATATCCTGATTCCTGGATGACAGCTGTGAGATTTGAGACTTTATAAACCAGGCATGGTATATGATATTGTGAAATAGGAGACTTTATAAACCAGCCATGGTATATGATATTGTGAAATAGGAGACTTTATAAACCAGCCATGGTATATGACATTGTGAAACATGAGACTTTATAAACCTGCCATGGTATATGATATTGTGAAATAGAAGACTTTATAAACCAGCCATGGCATATGACATTGTAAGATATGAGACTTTATAAACCAGCCATGGTATATGACATCGTGAAATATGATACTTTTTAAATCCACCATAGTATATGATATTGTGAAATAGAAGACTTTATAAACCAGCCATGGTATATGACATTGTGAGATTTGAGATTGTGTGACATCACATCACTTTTTAAGGCTCTATTTGTGTATAAAATCAATAAGGCATCTTAGGGGTTTGTGATATATTGCCAATATAATACAGCTAAGCATTGTGTCCAGGAGAACGGCTAACAACAGCTCATGGGCATGGTACTGTATATTGGCCATATACCACACCTAACTGTGCCTTATTTGTAATCCTTTAAGCTTTAATTGTGTAGGTACTACATAGCATTAAGGTAATGGCATTATCCAATTTCACCTATATAAGTAATTGAAAATACTGCATTACAAAAGTCAACCATAATTTATAGGGTGTCATTATACCATATAGAATAAAACTAACATATGGAAAATGTACCTAAAAGAAATGGCAAGCAGTTTAGCTGGTCTGATTGGCTCCCCTCCATCCTTGTGATGCTAAAGACCACTGCCCGGTGCAAATGTGAAACTTCTCTCTCCTGCTGTCTGCAAGCTGTGACTATGGAACTCGACAAGTTAATAAGATCGCTATAAAATAGCAATGCATTTACGATGCATATATAGTAGGCTAATAAAGATGCAATTTACTTCAGTGTGATTATGTTTTTGAGAGTAATGTTTATATTTAGCTAGATGAAAGTTAGGTACAGTATGTAGTTTTGCTGATATCCCATCACCTATCGCTGAAAAGCTAGTTACATATTGTGCTCTACTTCGGTAGTTTGACAACTTTCTGTACTTGTACCGTATGGCAGATTGTCGCACACATTGAATATTTTCAAAGCATCCGGTAAACAAAACAATACACAGCCAGCTCTGGATTGAGATATTTGAAATGAATGACTTCCACCAACTTGCAAGGGTATTAGCGAAACTGATGTGTTTGCTGCGTTAGCTGTGCTGTATTGGCAAAACACTACCTGCCTTATACCTTAAGTATTCCTTTCAGAAAATGGTACTCTCAAGCTGCTACCTTTCAAAGTACAGTACTTTGTCAATACAGCTCACTGAGTACTGCTGTGAAGAGCAATGCATTGTGGAAGCTACTTACTAATAACAAAGAACATGGCTCAAGTGTATCATTCGTGTCGATTGGTAAAAAAACACCTGATATGAAGTCGAAATAAATGAAGTATGCTTATCGCTAAGCTGGACGGCTGATGGTAGAGCCCTGCTAAATGTTCTGCAAGCTGAATGAGTTTTCAGGCACACAACATACATCCAAGCCTCTGCGTGTGATAGAAAGTAGGTGACTGTGGCGGAGGAAATGCAAGAAAATGGCAAACAATGTTTTGGTTCAAGTTTGCGTAGCTAATTGGATTTCAATATGCATTCTACACGTGACGACACAACGCTTTTCTGTGTGTCTGTGTATGTCAGTGAAAACTGAGACGGTATGTAAATGACGATGTAAAACAGGGCACATTTCTCTCTGGTAGTGTTAAATGCTCACATACCACTCCTCCCTGCAGGCTTCTACAGAGAGACCTCACTATGCTATTATGGGCTATAGTATTAGCTCAGGCCCAACCCCCACAGACGTGCTGGTCACATGACACAGAGACAATGCATGAACATATGCAGGCGCACGCACGCACGCACGCACACAAACACACACACATTAACATGTAAACAGTGAAAATGATTTTGTGCTGTATGGTTCACAGTTGGTTCAACTAGTGTTGCTGTACAATTTCTAGACTCAACACTTGTATGTCTTGAGTAGCCAGCCTTATACTTAAGTGTTTGTTACAAAACAAATGGATGGACTGAACACAGTTAGTGGCTCTGGGTAAAAGTGTCATTAAATGTAGCCAGTAGATCCAGCCATCACACACTCACTTGTATCGACATTCTTTCTGCACAGCTATTCTATACTTCCTGTTGTTACAGTACATTTGCACACTATACATTGGAGCAGGTTGCAAAACAAGCAAAGATGACACACTGTAACTGGATCGCCTGGTGGGCCTATAATTAAGAGCACAGAATGAAAACCTCAAACAGTTTAAAAAAATATGTCCCATAAACCAGAGCTAACATTTCTCATTCTACACTCTTGAGCGTATTCTATATGAATCAGTTTTATGCTTTATAATTTCCTTAATCAGTGTGGAGTTAATGTATCTCATTGAACGTAAGCCTGAATATGGGTGACAGAAGTCATATGTTAAAGATATAAAACTTATTAAGTGCCATTAATAACAAAGATGTTGAATATTTTAATCACTGCAAGCCCCTTTAATCAAAGAAATACCCAACAAAACAATGGTGTAACCTTGGTAGAAGAAAATCTAACTTAGTTGCTACAGGATGCTAGAATCAGAGAAGCCACAGTGGTGCCATGCTGTCTGCGGTATCAGGAGACAGATAACAGACAAGTGTACTACCGCTAACCAGTGCCCTGGTAGATTAACTTTTTGCTAGTAATTTAGCATCTCATCTAATTAAATGGGACCAGTCTTGCCTGCATCAAACTATTTTAATTTTTTACCTATGCTTTATTGGACAGGAAAGTTTTTCTGAACGAGGGGTGGCCTGGATTCTATGGCATGCTACTGCAGTACATGAAGCAAACATTCACAAACATGTTGGTTCTTTGTGTCGGCCTGTCCATCTCATTTGACTTTAAACTGTTACTTTATAGTGATCGTCCAATAATTAGGCTAGATAGCTCCAGCGAGCTTACATGTAACTACTGACTGTGGCCTAATGCTGGTTGACTGAATGTACAAAACCAACAAGCTGCATGTGTCTTAGTAGCCTACGTGATTTAATGCTCTGTCTTTTCATGAAAAGTGTGAAGACTATTTATCCAAATGCTGAATTTACACAAACAATTCATTTAAATTCAAATATTTATTTTTCTAAAATCTCAGCACATGCTCAAGGAAAACTACTGTAAAAATATGGACAAATACTCCTGAAGTTAAACAGGCCATTAAATGGAACAGAAGGGGAGTTTCCCATGTGGCACTGTGGTTACCACGTCGTTCTCGTATGACTCCTTGTGTGCAGGTTGAATACACAAGGATTCAACCACGATTATATAGTTGACTAATGTGTAAATCCTCCCACACGTGTACTGACTTATTTGCTTCTTGTTAAATGAGTAGTGTTATGAGAATCGGACGGCTAAGCGACACATGCTTGGAGGAAGCACGTGACTAATCTTCGACCATCCTGCACCTCCTCAGGGGTTACCAAGGAGACAAGGCATAAAGGGGAATTGGACATAACAAATTGGATGGGGAGAAAATAATGGTAAAATAAAAAAGGTAAAGATGGGATTTCCACACTTTCCTTGTGTACTGTACGGAAAAACAGTAAAATAAATAATATTATACTGTATAACTTCCCTTTAAACACACACGAAGACACAATTATGTACTGTACGCACACACACAACAAACAAGCTGACAAACAGAGCAAAGGCACAGAAAATACGAATGTCTGTTTCGGGAGGTTAGCTCCTCTGCGTCGGTGCAGGAGTTGACAAGGAAAAGGCTGAGCATTAATATTACATGAGTAGAACCACACACACAATGGTTGGTCTCCTTCATAAAGCTAGCCTTAAGCACCATGTAGGCTATCGATGCTACTACAACCTGCACAAACATGATCCCTCTGTACTGTACCACACCTCAAAGACACATACACACAGCGGTGGATTTCTATCCTGTTTGGAAACAAAAGGATCAATGTTACCTAACCCTAACCTTAACCATTACCCTAACCCCAGATAAGGGCAATTGTTTCATACTTTACTATCCTTGTCAGGACGCCTGGTCCTAATTCGATCAGTTAAAACAGAACAAAAACACTGTTCCCAATGGCACACGGACAACAGAACACACAAGCACGCATGCATGCACACCACACTATAAAGACCTAGAATTAAAAAGCAACAGAACAGGGAAGACACATCTCCAAACACAGAGGCTATGCTACTGTTCAATACAACACCACTCTCACTTCATATTTTTAAATAAAATATCGTCACAGCCCGGCAAATAAATCATATCTCCATAACAGACACCTTTCAGGAATTGAACAAATGTGCACATTATCCTCATTGATTGCCATATGACTTTGAAACTTCAGAAGACATATTGAGTACAATTTCTTGTGACTAGAGTCATGAAACATTGACTACCTTTAGGGTAGGGTCTGCTTTAAACATATGTAAAAAAAAATTGTCAAGTGTTTTCACTCGACAACAACAATATCAGATTCCAATACAAAAGCAAATGGTTTGCGAGAGGGGTAGCTAGGTCATAGGTCAAAACATTATATTCACATTATATTCAGCATTTCTGTAAGTGTATTAACACTGGAACTACATTGTTTTACATTACGTTTACTGCCAGAAATTAGTTTGGCTGTGTATCTAAAATGCACATGTGTTATTGACAACAGGACCAGCCTCTGTTGAAAAATTGAAAATCTGATCCAATGGCAGACTGGGACTCAATATCTGCACTATTACACGTTATTAAATAATTACACTGAATCTACCTTTATAAAGGTTTTCACTGTATAGTCACTGCCTTCAAGTTACCTGCGTTATTCCAAGGACAGGGTCAGAATCCTACTGGAGGGGGTAAGTAATCCAATTACATTTATCTTCAGAATTGTTTCAGTTTAGTTCAATGTACAGTATGGTATAAGGTTTTCCTCAACATTAATTACTTATATTTTGAAAATGAATGGAATGTATGATGTAACATCCTTCGTGAAAGACTCATTAAACTAACTATTGAAACACTAGACTTTGCTTTGTGTTCAACCTAGTTTCAGAAATCAGGCACACATTGCCTTCGCAACACACTGTAAAAGTAGGTTACGTTACATATTGTTGCGCTATGGCATACGAATATTTGAGTGACGTTATTAACAGTCTCAGACAGGCAACGCAGTGTGAGACCTTAATGTGAATAGGGAAATTGTAAATCAGTAAGCCAACGTCCTGAGTAACAAAAAGTGCGATTTAATACTGCTACTGCACAATTCAGAGACAACAATTTTAAGTACTTGTACACCAGCTTCTCACATTAGTCCAACCAAAGCAGCTAGACCTTCTCTTTTGCCTGTGACCGAAAATGGAGCAGCATACAACCGTACAGACTCAGTTGATCCCAATACCTCCCATTGTACCCTGCCTTACAAACACACAGGCACAGAGCCACATCCAATATGTGTTGCAGCCATTTCCACATGCAGCCAACGAGCTCATAAAACCATTAATCATCAAACAGGGAAACAGGCGGGGAGACAATGGGCGGCCATTGTGTGTTCCTCAGCAACGCTCTGAATGAAAATTTGAACCAGTGGCTTCTCTCTCTGCCAGGTTCATCTCACAGCTTCTCTAACTGTAATGACCTGAGTGACAGTAACCATGGCTCCTCCCTGCCTCCCAGCTTGTCTAGCTATCATTTGCTTGCCAGGCTGCCTGTCTTTCTCCACTCTGTGTCTGTATCACCAGACATTACATGAGCTCCCACTGGGTGTGGCTTACAGTACAATGACACATTTCCACCATACAATGCATATATAGTTTTCCTATCAGCAGCAGCCAGCTAGCCTAAATGCTAGTAGCAGCTGTTGTAGCTCTTTGCTTTCTTTGTCATGACTGTGGTTGTTGGTTTCTAGCATGCCATAAATAAAATTGAACTTCGAGCTGCAATGTTGGCAGCTACTCTTTTATGAGCAAAGTCTGTCAGAACTGCAACTACTGGCCAAATAGCTATTTAATTGTTTCAGAAATTAATGGGTAATAAGTCAATTAAATAACGTATTTTTCCTGGGAACTTGCTTTGTGGTAATACATTTTATACAAAACAATACTGAGCAAATGTCTTAGGCACAGGTACAAAAACTCTGAACCAAATATGCTTTCAAATATTATGAAATGAAAATGTCCTAAATATTATACTAATACTATAAAGAGCAGTAGACAGTGAAAAAATATATATACAGTATCTCACAAAATATTTTGTAAATATTTGATTATAACTTTTCATGTGACAACACTGAAGAAATTACACTTAGCTACAATGTAAAGTATTGAGTGTACAGCTTGTATAACAGTGTAAATTTGCTGTCCCCTCAAAATAACTCGACACACAGCCATTAAGGTCTAAACTGCTGGCAACAAATGTGAGTACACCCCTAAGTTAAAATGTCCAAATTGGGCCCAATTAGCCATTTTCCCTCCCCGGTGTCATGTGACTTGTTAGCGTTACAAGGTCTCAGGTGTGAATTGGGAGCAGTTTTGTTAAATTTTGTGTTATCGCTCTCACACTCCCTCATACCGGTCACTGGAAGTTCAACATGGCAACACATGGCAAAGAAAACTCTGAGGATCTGAAAAGAGAACATCAAGATGGTCTAGGCTATAAGAAGAATGCCAAGACCCTGAAACTGAGCTGCAGCACGGTGGCCAAGACCATACAGCGGTTTAACAGGACAGGTTCCACTCAGAACAGGCCTTGGCATGGTTGACCAAGGAAGTTAAGAGCTCAGCATCATGTCCAGAGTTTGTCTTTGGGAAATAGACGTATGAGTGTTTCATGCATTGCTGCAGAGATTGAAGGGGTGGGGGGTAGGCCTGTCAGTGCTCAGACCATACGCCGCACACCGCATCAAAAATTGTTCTGCATGGTTGTCATCCCAGAAGGCAGCCTCTTCTAAAGGTGATGCACAAGAAAGCCCGCAAACAGTTTGCTGAAGACAAGCTGACTATGGACATGGATTACTGTAATCATGTCCTGTTGTCTGATGGGACCAAGATGAACTTATTTGATTCAGATGGTGTCAAGCATGTGTGGCGGCAAACAGCCAAGCATGGTGGTGGGGGTGTCATGGTCTGGGCCTGTATGAGTGCTGTGGGCACTGCGGAGCTACAGTTCATTGAGGGAACCATGAATGCCAACATGTACTGTGACATACTGAAGCGGAGCATGAACCCCTCCCATTGGAGACTGGACCGCAGGTTTGTATTCCAACATGATAACGACCGCAAACACACCTCCAAGATGACCACTGCCATGCTAACAAAGCTGAGGGTAAAGGTGATGGACTGCCCAAGCATATCTCCAGACCTAAACCCTATTGAGCATCTGTGAGGAATCCTCAAAGGAAGGTGGAGCGCAAGGTCTCTAACATCCATCAGCTCCGTGATGTCGTCATGTAAGAGTGGACTCCAGTGGCAACCTGTGAAGCTCTGGTGGACTCCATGCCCAAGAGGGTTAAGGCAGTGCTGGAAAATAATGTTGGTCACACAAAATATTGACACTTTGGTCCCAATTGGGACATTTTCGATTGGGAGTGTACTCACTTTTGTTGCCAGTGGTTTAGACCTGAATGGCTGTGTGTTGAGTTATTTTGAGGGGACAGCAAATATACACTGTTATACAAGCTGTTCTGTACACTCACTACTTTACATTGTAGCAAAATGTAATTTCTTCAGTGTTGTCACATGAAAAGTTATAGTAAATAATTTACAAAAATGTGAGGGGTGTACACACTTGTGAGATACTGTATATATATATTCAATTAGTTTGGTTGTAATTTAAAAAGTTTAACTCCTTTTCCACCAATTTGTTTCCGTTAATCAATTTGGTTCTATCAACTCTAGATCATCTCCGCCTGTCTGTTCTTTTAGTTTCAACATGTACTGGCCTTTATACTTGCAAGGTACAGTAATCAAGTTTTTATCTGAAAAGTATTCTATTACATAACATTTTATCTTCTTTAACAAAATACACATAATAGAAATTGTTTTTAAAATTCATGTTTAAAAATCAGAAAATTTGCCTTTTCTTATAACAAGCTAATGCAGAAGACAAAAATGAAACATTTACAACCACATATATAAAAACAAAATAAAAAAATGTGTTTGCCTAATACTTTTGTCCAGAACTATAACATGTGAACACAACAACAGGCAGGTACCGTATGGAGGAATAGACAGTAGAAGCATGATATCTGGTCACAGGTATGACACATTGATGGGAAAGCTCAATCCACATGCCCAGAGGCTAGGAAGCTTTACTGGTCATTCAGTGTGTCTGTGTTTCACTGCAAATGCTGTTGTTCCCATTCTTGAATTCTTTTGTAAATGTCAGGGGTTTCTTGGCTCAATGGGTTCTGAGAAGCGTAGATTATCAGACCACTACCGGCATTCAACTATAGCATGAATATCATGCAGCATTTGTAAACTTTGTGGGAGGATGAATTGGCGTACATTGAACAATCAACCACCATAGAAATAACAGGCATTGTGGACATTTGGCGTGAATGTGTTGACTTTTTCTTTTGAACAGCTTGTTGTCAGTTCATGTTCTGGGCCATAGCTAACACAGTCATCCATGTATGGAGTAAACAAGACTGGAGGGATGAACAAGCTATGAGGTGATACTGTGGTGATGGTTGTGGAAGCGTAGCACTAACCGATTAATCTGAAGAAGCGGTTGTTTATCATCCGGATGTACGTCTCGGGCTTCTTCATGGCGCTTTAGGCCCAGTGTAATAGACACAACTGCATCAACCATAGATTGGAAGCATACATCTTTTGTAGCTGGCAGAGAATATCATTTTGAAGCTATTCATCAGTAAAATGTTGAAGCTAGAGGGCGGTAATTATTGTTTCAGGTTGTCTTTTAAGGTATTGGGCATATGGTGGAGGATTTCCATGCAGCTTCCAAAGTTAACAGAACACTAGCTTATGTTAAAACACTAGTAGGCAACCACTAATGCTGCCTGGCCTCCATGTTTTGTGTAATGCATTGGGTTGTTATGGTCTGCTATTCATTTCACACACCTATACGCATCTCCTGAAAGAGCCCTTTTTCTATTCTCTTGACCCTTCATTTGCTTATTTGATTTCATTTGAATCCGTTTAACTTGTTTGCAGTAGTAAATGCTATTTTATTGTCATATCTGTCAATTGCATTTGTGCCATGTTTGCAAATGCTATTTTCATGTCATGTCTGTAAATGCTATTTTCATGTCATGTCTGTAAATGCTATTTTCGTGTCATGTTCGTCAGTGCTATTTTCGTGTCATGTTTGTAAATGCTATGTGGCATGTTTGTAAATGCTTTTTTTACAAACGTCATATAATTAAATACAATTAGTTATAGCTTCAGTGTCCTCCTTTAGATATGCTTCTTCTGGCATTTAAATTGTAAACTCTTATTTAATTTTGTCTAATCAGATAAATCCATCTCAAGTGGCAGAACCAAATTGTTTACAGTAATAACCCTGAGTTTGTTGTTCCCAAAACAAAAACATATCCTATTCTATATTGTCACTCCTTCACTAACAATTATATTAAAACATACAAATAAATTGACAACCGTATAAAATAATAAGTCAACAATAATATGAACAAAGATGAATTGGATATTTTTGATAATGTATGAACATGAATGAACTAACTGTTATAATATTTAGGATATTTGTTTACCAAATGAAATAACACCACATTTTGTAAGGCTGTTATGCATTATTTAAATGAATGAAAACAAATGTCAAAACATTGCAAGGTTTGACAATATATTTTTGCCTATAGATAGCAGACAATGATATAGTTAAAACATCCACAAGCTATTCATTTTCAAACTATTTCTCACAAACCCAAGTCATACCAATGGTTGTTGAGGTAGAACATAACTTCTATTTGCACCAGAGACCCTGGTTTAATTCCATCTCCAATGTCTTCATTTGTCTCTTTCATTTATACTTATCAACTCGGTCCCTTTATACTGTATGCTAGATGATAGCTAATTCCATAACTATCAAAATATGCCAACACATTTATTTAAAACAATACTTGTATGATGTGAGACATATCCTGCACTGTGCAGTGAAAAAAAGGCTGCTTGGGAAATTGTGGCATTTATCATATCTTCGGTGTTCCTGGCCAGTTCTATAATAATAAAATAACATTTGGTTAAGGCTATAGCGATGGATAAACTCACTGTTATTGGGAAATACTTTCTGGATCAAAATGTCTAGACTAGACAATACGTTAAAGTTCTAATGTATTTAAAGTTAGCCAGATTATGAAACATTATGTCATCTTGCCTACTATTTATGGGGGGGATGAAGGACAGTGAGGGGAGATGGGAGCCATGCGAACATAAACCTGGGGCTGACACACTCATTCTCACACAGTAGGCAGATCCTAATAGAAACATGTCAGCGCGCAGCAATAGCGCCCAAAAATGGATGGCAGGCAGACTGGTTTTAGAGAATCTGAGCAGAAACTAAAAGGTTGCTTGTTTAAATCCACAACCTAGCAATACATCTGTCCCTGAGCAAGGCAGTTAGCACTTAAAGCTTTGCTCAGTTTAGAAGGACAACAGTACCTTTGATGTGTTTGACATCTACCAAACTCTGCCTTCCTTGTTTAGGCCATAAAAAGCTCCCTGGTATTTGTAGTTGAATCTGTGCTTGACATTATAATGAGCTGTGGGAACTAGGGATGCTTATTTCGGGTAATTTTCCTGAACGACAACCGGAACTCGTTAACCGATTATTAACCGTTAACTGATAAGACAAGATTCAATTGGCTTTAAATAAAAAATTCAATTGACGACTGTCTGTAACCCGTTAAATATACAAACATTTTTTTTTACGGATTTGTTTTAATGTCTAAACAGCATACAGAACAGATCAACAACAGCTGCCGGGTGCACCAGCTTTGCGTAGAAGTTCACTCTGGTGCAAAGTCCACACTAAATGATACGATGAAACAAGTTAGTTTCATACTAAAGCTGTGTCGATGTTTGGTTTCACCAAACTACACTGGCGTAAAGTCCACGCCAACCAAAATATTGTCGCAGAAAATTTCTCGTAGACGTTTTCACTTTCTGTTGTCAATCAAAGGAAAGTAGCCTTGATGCATTGTTTAACGAGTTGTCAAATTATAGAATGAAAACAGTCGGTGACAATCTGGAACAAGGTTGTTGCTTACAGGAGGCCTACTGCACATAAGGGCTATATTTCTACACAAAACAAAATGTTGATAACGCTTGCTATGCGTTATACTAACTTAACAATATCTGCCGAGCGCACCAATTTCATTGAAATTACCATTACGGTCCTCTCCAAAAATAAAGTGCGTGTTGTCAATCCCTGTGTGTGTTGTTTTTAAGGTAACATTATTTTGTAAAATAAAATATAATGATAATAAAATATATGCTTCTGTACATGAAAAAATTAAAGCGCAAGTTAATATCACAGTCATCATAAATGTCCAAGGGTTGTCATTTTAAATGAAGAACGCGTTGCAGACGCAAAACAGGCAGCCGGTATATTTCACTCCTCATTACCTATATCTCCCCACCTTTCAAAACGAAGCACCAGGCTCTGGTTGCGCGTGTCAACGCGCCACGTGATTTAACAAATATAGGCTATATATACGTAAAAAAAATAAAAAACTTTTTAACCATTTAACTGAGAGTATTAAATCGGTCAAATGTTTTACTTTCGGTTAACGGTTAAACGGTCAATATGAGCATCCCTAGTGGGAACCTCTAGGCTTTATAGACGTAGGAGAGGTTACTAATTTAAAATGAATTCATCAATCCATATATAACACCATAACTTACCCAATCTTGGTCTTCTGTTTGGGTTTTGACGAGGGCACGATGCGAGCCTTCTTGGAGGTTTTGGTCTTGCTGCTCCTTTCCCTTTCTCTGCCCCGGTCTCGATCCCGGCGGTGGGCTGAGGAGCTGCCTGATGGGAAGCTCTCTGGGCTCATCACCCTGGGGATGTTCTTCTCTCCCCGCTCCCGGGCCTTAGCGATGGCCTCGTGTATGATCCGGTTAGCCTTCTGTTGCTTGTCCTCTCCGGCCAGCTCCATCAGCTGCTGCTCCCTCAGCTCTGTCAGCAGCCTCCGCTGGGCCCGCTTCTCAGAGGATGAGCTGTAGGAGGACGAAGACGAGGAGGACGATGAGGAGCTGGTCTTCATTGGGGGGCTGAGGACCCGTGCTGCCGGGTGGGCGCTGGGACCGTTAGCGTTCTTGTTCTTTGGAGGCTGGACAGAAGTAGAGAAAAGGAGTGGGGGGGGGGGCATGAATACCGGAGAGGTGATGTCATTGTAACATACATCTGCATTAATGGTAAGGCTAAGAAAAGCTAAGCTGTACAACGCTCTCTTGCTCTGATCTGAATGTGATTTGCAGTGTGTAGGATCATGTGCTTGAACATGCACATACACACAGTACACGCACAACAGTAGACAAAGCTTGTGTTCTTATATAGCCAAACCCAACCTACATTCCTGAATACCTAGACTGAATAGATTGATCATTTAGCTCCTCAAGGCTATCAGCAGAGCTCCCATTCCCAGTCATTCAACCGTCCACAGCCTCTATAACACAGAAATAGACGTGTGAAATGTACCATACCAGCCGTGTTTGCCTGGAATGAGAGCCAGCTCAACCAGGCTGGCTCAATAACAACATTTAGGAAACACAAAGGAACGGGAGGGTGGCCAATCAATTAAGCTCTGACAAACGCATGTGCATCGCAGTCAAGTTTCATCGCAGACACTGGTGCTTGGTGACGCGATGAGGAACACGGAAATGACAGACTAAACTGTTTTGAGCTTCGAGTACTTTGTAGTGGAAGTATTCAGCATGACCTGACAGAGGAAGGACGTGCCCAGAATCAGGCCTTCTCCGGAAGCTCAACATGTCCAACAAATTGCTTTTACTATTTGGACGAGACTTATGATAGCGCTGTGATTATCAAAAGATTACCGACTGATCTTGAACAAAGATCTGTAGAGAACAGCAATCTGTTCCGTGGTAAAGCCTTGATTCATGAAGGCCTTTTGAAAGCCACTACATCCAGACGGCAGGATATGACATGTTTCTGCTGCGTCCACACAACGCACCTCAGACATTAAAATGTTTCTTTACTTACTGCCGGCCATGCTTATGTTCACCCCAGTCAGCCTAAAATCCAACATGATAGACTTTTAAAATCCATGCAGAAATACAGAGATTGAGGCAGATCAGGCAATAACATTCAGCCAAATGAACATAATGAAAAGATGGCTGGTGTAGATACATAATACATTTGCTGGATTTTATTCAGAAAAAAAGCCATGTCAAGAGTCTCCAAAGGGCTGAGCTGATTTAACATGTTACAGTGAGTATGGCAGCCTAAATTGCTTCACTGGCTGCTAAATAAAGAGAATTATCTACCACAGCCACAAACTGTGTGGGGGATGGGTGAAATACATAGCAGTTCATTTGAAAGATAAACAAGAGCAGGAGCTACAGAATTACAGGTTTCACGTGAGCTGTGATGCTCAAGCTATTACTGGAAACGATTGCCCAGAATTGAAATGTTCTCATGCTTCAGCTTCGAGGTAAAAAGGTCAGGGAGGATGAAGAAAGAAAAGCTAAACAACAGGTAAGACACGGAGAAGGAGGGAGAGTCAGAGGAAATGAGGAAGAATGGGAGTCTGTATGAGAACTGAGCGAGAGGGAGAGAGAGACAGAAAGAAAAATGCACCAAAACCAAGTGCACTGCAGCTGTTGTAATACATCTATAAATAACTAAAATTACAGGCTGCCAGCGCTGCAGTGATTTCAATCTCCCTGCTACCACACACTCTCATGAAAACGCTCCGCACTTTTACAGTAAGACACAGAAGTGAGGCCGAGGGAAATCGGCAGAACGTTTTTCCCAGCTACACTCCTGGTGCCTCCATCGGCCCCCTCGTGTAGGGAACACCGTGGGTCTGATGTACAGCTCTCAGCTCATGTGACATTCGCACACACAGAAACAAACACTGTCTTACTGCATGGGGTCGGGGGGGGACCACAGGGGAAGAGGTGGGGGCAGGGAAAGCATGTGAGTGAGTAAAAGAGCAGAGCATGGCACCCGGGCGGCTAGCTAGCACAGCTAAGCAAATGAGTATGGTGTGGGGGGTGGAGCAGCAACTGCGAGTTCAAGATGGCGACTGGAGTCTGCATCAGGCAGCGTGAGCCAGTAGCAGAGGAGGTTGCTCAGTTGTTCAGTTCCTGCCGCCCGGCCCCTCCCCCTGCCCGCATCACTTACCCGTCCTCTCGGCCTCTTCACTGTAGACATGTTTGTTTCTTCCTCCCCCTCTCTCTCCAACCACCTAACAAAGCCTTGCCCTTTCACCAGGATATTTTTTCCCTCTCTCTCTCTCTTTCTCTCTCTCTCGTCGGACGTCTTCTTGAGCGGCGTGCGCGCCCCTCCCCCTCAGCCCTCCTCAGGCTAGCGGCGCTCAGGCTGGGCGGTGGAGCCTCCTCTCCCTTCACCTCCTCCTCCTCCTGTCCTCCCCCCGGCAGGCAGGGCTGTAGCTCAGGAGAGGCGCATGGGGCTGAGCTGCTGGTTCAGAGTGCGCGCTGAGAGCAGGGCCGGTCCGGCCGGAGGAGGTGCGTGGCAGCCCAGGAAGCGGGTCTCATTCTGCTGGTCCTGCGTGATGCCGCCGCTCCGCGCTTACACTCTGTCCGGCTCGGGCAGTCGGGTTCGTGGTGTGGGTGTCAGCGTCGCTCTCTCTCTGCCTTCCTCTCTTCCCTCCCTTCTCATTGATTACGCTGTTCCAGGGAACGCTAGTTCTGCCGTTCCTCTCCTCACACTGCCGCTCTCTTTTTTTTCTGCCTCTTTTCTCCCCCCCACGTCTTCCTTCCTCGGCGCCTCTTCCTTTTACCAAACAGGTACGGTAGGTAGCTAGGTAGGTAAGTAGGCTACTACTCCATTGTACACAAAAGGGTTTTGTGCTAGCTCGCTCGGTTGTTGTCCTTTCCACTAGTTTTTCCCCTCCTCCCTCCTCTCTCTCTCCTGCGCCGGGGCGAGTGTCTGGGAGGGCTCCGGCAGTAGAGTGGTGGAAAATGAAAGCAGCACAAAGCAGCAAAATGCATCAGCATGAATATTAGAGATGTCGTTAAAATCCGGACTCGTTTTTCCTCTCTCTCACTCACTCTCTCACTCACTCTCTTTGAGGAAGTGGGCCAGCAGATGGTGCTAGCATTTATTACATTAACTTTCACAACTTAACCCCACAACTACTGGATATCTACACAGGCACAGAGATTACCAACATCAAGGAATGTAGGCTTTATTTCGCTAAACGTGTGTCTTTACGTACAACTGGACTTGAATGATATAAAATACATACGGAAGCCTACAGAATCGAATTCAATTTAATATTAAAACAGCAAATGGCAACACATTATCAAAGCATAAGGCTAAAGCACCGTAGCTATGCGCACACAGCCAGTCACACTGGAGCCGTGATCTCAGACACACTCTGCTGGGGAAACAGAGACGCACAGACAACGGAGCTGGAGGGCCGAGAGGAAGAGGGCGGGGCCTCATCAGACTATGACATGGGGCCATGTGCTCTGTCTGGCACATGGCATTGGGGGGGGGGGGCTGTCACAGTCATGCCTGGAGGCCTAGAGCCTGCCTGGTCCAAAGTTGGGTCAGCACAGAGACATGCACACCTCACCAGACAGACATCCACTCACACACAGCGACTTAATAAAGCGTACTTCCTGTTCTACAGGACATCTGCTTCCACAGCCAGCGAAGTGCGTCGTTCTAATCCTCGTGCACTACATACAGAGTGAAGCCCCTGTAAGTCTTCTCAGTTTCCACGTAGTCCCACAAAGCCCTGGGGTTAAACATTAACTTCCTGCTGGAAGTCAGCGGGGAAAGGGGCTGAAGCTACAGGTTGTAAGCTTCAGGCTAAAGGCCACCATGCTATGAGGCTAATAGAAGAAGGTGCAGCATGGCAACAGCCCTCCCTCGCTGAAAGGTAACACTGATTAATGATATGGCAGCAGCATGCTCTCACATGGGTAATGGCTGAAAGGAGCACTGAGCTCTTAAAGACACAGTTCACATTCTCCCATCGACCTGCCTAGACGTCACCAATAGAAAATGTGCGATAGATTTATTTTGAAGGGGTACGTGTTGGGTGCAAAGGTCCATTTGCAGGAATAACGCAATGTAAAAGATAATGTTTATACATTTCTGGGTGACACATTGTTTGAAAAGCCCCTAACAGTGTAAATATATCCAAATCTAATGGGATTATGAAGATAATTCATATAAAACACATTTTGTCTCACTGATTAGTTTCCAAAATGATGCTGCCTTCCTGAAAATATGGAACGTGGCAATTTACAGTTGTGAAGTTTCAAACACAATCTGGAAGCATTCTTGTGCTTCATGTGAAATTGAGTAAAGCTGATTAGCTACCGGCCAACAAGCTGCATCAACCCTAAACAAACAGTACAGTACAGCACAGCTAAAGGCAGCGCCTCAGTTTGACAGGTGTTTATGCTTTGTAACCAAAAGAAATGTAAAACAATTTGTTTCTGCCGTAACTTATTCCAATCAAATGTCCATGTTTTGGAACTGTTCACTTAATGCCCAATGGCCACTTTTTTGCATGAAGAGCAAACTTAAACATTTTCTACTGCTTCCCGCCGCTGATTTTCTGGGAAAGCTTTCCACAACATTTTGGAGTGTATCTGCAACAATTTGGGGCTATTCAGCAAATAGAGCGTTTGTGAGGTCAGGCACTGATGTTGGAGGGAAAGGCCTGGCCAGCAATCTCCATTCCTTGGAACTAAGGGGACAAACCCAAACCCTGAAAAACAGCTCCAGATCATTATCTTTCTTCCACTATTAGTAGGGGTGTACATCAGCCGCGGTTGGTGAATCTTAATTGGGGAGGACGGGCTCGTATTACGCTCAGAACCGGAGTGAATGGAATGTGTGCAAATCAAAAAAACAATTGGTTTTGTTCGTTGCGCACCATTCCATTTACTCCGGTGCCGAGCGTAATACGAGCCCGTCCTCTCCAATTAAGATCCACCGACCGCGGCTGGTGTACATCATTTTGGCTATATAGTAGGGTTGTTCGATAAACCGGTAAAGCAGGGTGCAAAAAGATGGTGGTACTATGATGGTACTACTGGCAAAAACAGTTTGCAAAACGTGTTTCAAAGTTTGCCTCACGAACGTGGGCGAGACAAAACCTCTCGAAGCATCTGTCTATCTGATCTATTCAGGGAGTTAAAAACACCACAGTTGTGATAACTAACAGATATGTGAAAAGTATAGATACAAATTTCTATATATTTACTTCACGCATGAAAGTTTTATTTCACTACGTAGTTCTGACCAGTAGTAATCCTGTTAGGGGTGTAACGGTTTGAGACACAGACAAAGACAGTATTATTAATAATATATAAATTGTGTTTGTAGACACAGAGACATACACTATATGGCCAAAAGTTTGTGGACATCCCTCTTCCCTACTAATTATTAAGTTCAGGTGTTTTAGCCACACTTTTGCTCACAGGTGCATAAAATCCAACACATAGCCATGAAACCTCAATAGACCAGCATTGGCAGTAGAATGGGTCACACTGAATAGCTCAGTGACTACAAATGTGGCAGTGTCAGTGGATGCAAAATGTGCAGTGTAAGTCAGTGTAAAGCACGCTGCCACTGGAATGTGGAGCAGTGGAAACACGTCTTTTTGCATGAAGTTTATATGATTCTGTGTAAATGTAGATGACTCTCTTCATTGAACTGATATTTACAATGGGAACATTAATTCCTTTTCCAACTTAGGAATAATCCTGACTGTATTAATGCAATACCTTGAATGAGAAAATGGCCACGGTATGATAACCGCGGTAAACAATGAAACCTTGAAACCGTTACATCCTTAATTCCTGTAACCGGGGTACCTCTTTACCCCAGTCGCCACCCTGGGAATATGGCAAGGGAGGTTGGCCTTCACTGAAAACATTAATAGGCCTATATCCTATCCTATACTGTCACATCTGCACAGCCACAAAAACATGCATTCCCATTAGGTGAAAAATACATTTCAGGATAACAGCTACATGTACATGCATGATCTACCCGCTTTGCAAAGTGATGAGACCTGGGAGGAATACGTTGCAGCTACCCCCATCAGTGACCGTTTTCGAAGCCCAAAAGACAGATGTTTTGTCAAAGCAGCAAATAGTTCTCTGGGCTAGACAACTCAAAAACTAGCAAGGATGTGTCTCCGAACTGCTCATACTTCGGTGACTGGAGCGATTTGGCAAGGATCTGGGATTTTTGTCGCAGACCATAAAAAATGTGTCTGGGACAGTTAAATCGTCGCTAAAATCATGTAGTGTATAAATGCCTTAAACGGTAAATACAGGAGCTGTCTCGTTAGCATAATCAGGAACAGCATTTAGCCCTGTAACGTTTTACTGCGGTTTCGGCTACAATATCGCCGGAACTAAGAGTCCAATAAGAATCCAATACTTTGTTTGTGTTAAATTTAGGGCAAGGAAATAGGGTTCTTCCATGTTTGAGTGGGCATCTACCCTACACTGAACAGAGACCCTACACTGAACAGAGACCCTACCCTGAACAGAGACCCTACCCTGAACAGAGACCCT